>JAHWXV010235422.1:0-14480 GCA_024586415.1 Phrixothrix hirtus | reverse complement strand
TTTGTTGCACAGTAAATAAAATTGTTTAATTAAAACTGTTTTAATAAGATTAGTTATATAAAACTACTATAAAATGTGTGTACAGTTTAAAAGTTTTGTATAATAATAAAACATTCCCTTAATCGATATTTTACGCAGAACTTTTCGTTATAAATTTTTGAAACTATTACGTGATTTGACACATTTAAAATCTTACTTCATATGAATTTCATTTATGATGAGCATTTTTCTATGGCGATTACGACTATATAGTGGTACATCCGGTTATTCCATTTTGAACCAAATTTTTGATTTTGCATACAATAATAGTCACCACCTGAAATCTAAATTTACGATTAGGTACAACTTCAAGTTTCTAGTTATTTTATTTAGCGTTAACACTAAAAGCACTTCCGGCTAATCGATTTATGGAAAATTTTCTAAGAAATAGCCTAGATTAAATGAAAGGGCATTGAATGGCTAAAAAAATAGTTAGAACCGATTTAGAAAAAATCGCAAAAAAACAAAAAATGACAAGAGTAAAGCGGAACTTCCGATTATCCGATTTCAATCAAATTGTTGCGGTTACGTGTTTCTATGGCTTACAAACTTAAATATAAAATTTTGTTTATCAACGACTTGTCATTTTCGACATATCCTGTTCACCGAGACATCAATTTATAAAAACACGATTTTCGGACTCAGGGAACCCGAAAACGTATATCTGCACTAAAATTTGGATATCGAAAATTTTGGACGGAAATAATACTTTCTCTTTTACGTATATTTCATTAGGGTAAGAGAAAGTAAGAATTAACACAAAGCTAAAAATTGTTTTATCTGCTTAAACGACGTCCAAATGAAATTCTTTGAAACATTATTATTCAGATATTACATTAAATTCAAAACCATGAAGAAAACTTCTATAAAACGTTACTAATTACAAAAATTCGAGCACTGCTCGATAATTTTGTAAATATTTTAATATTTTAATCCAAATCGAAGGACCAAATTTGTTCGTATAAAAAATTTATTATAATTTAAAAACACTTACCAAATCTAATAATATTATTGCAATAAAATAAATTTATTTAACATTTAAGTCGTAAATCGATAATGGCTTATAATTTTTCCAACACATCAAACACAAGCGTGTTTATGAGGTTGAAGTCGACAAGGTTTTAGCTTTAAAGTGGTTGCTCATGTATGAGTGATTATAAGGTACATTATAATTCGATTTGTTTTAAAGACTACTTATTAGAAGTACGTACTTATCATGTCAAGTTTGATAACAACGCTTCATTGTAAAAGGGACATCGTATCTATTACCATATTAAAATAGCAACTTTAAAATAAATTATTGGTTACTTTAAACAAATGCTGATGCAAAAATAATAAAAACCTAAGCCAACGACTATTTTTCTGAAATATAAATTAAAAATAATTATAATTCTATAAAATCATGCAAAGCTCATTAAATAAAATAAAATAAAATTATATACCGGGTGTTCCGCAACTTGAAGGCCATTATGACACGAAAAGTTCTAATACACATATATCCTATTATAACGCGTTTCCAAGTTATGAATAAATCAAGTTTTTAAGTAAGATTAATTTTAACGCAAATAAACAAGGTAGCGTAATGACGTTTTGCATTTGTTATTAGTTGTTAGTTTTTTATTATTTCCAAATTCATAATTAGTTGCAATGGTTACATTTTCTAATAATAAATATGCGGATATTTTGTTTGTGTATGGGTTTTGTAATGGTAACACACGTACGGCAGTTCCAGAATATCAACAAAGATTTGCTAATCGTAGACTACCAAACAGACGAGTATTTAGTGGTGTTTATCAAAGTATTAGACAATTTGGTAGGGTTCCAAACAGAATTGTTGAAAGAACACGACGACGTCGCACCAATGAATTGGAAAATGAGGTACTGCAAACGATAGAAGTAGTCCCACCGCTAGTATTCGACGTATTTCTACTCGTCTTGGAATACCTCAAACAACAGTTTGGAG
Organism: Phrixothrix hirtus; assembly: GCA_024586415.1. Taxonomy (NCBI): domain Eukaryota; kingdom Metazoa; phylum Arthropoda; class Insecta; order Coleoptera; family Phengodidae; genus Phrixothrix; species Phrixothrix hirtus. The sequence goes on along the minus strand of JAHWXV010235422.1, from coordinate 12,478 downwards.
AACCGTGCACAATTTTGATTTGTATCCTTTTTACTACCAGAGTGTTCAAGCTTTGCAACCCAATGATTACTTTGCTTGACAGGAATTTTGTCCATGGATTTTACATAACCAAGATCTTCGTAACAACATTTTATTTATTGGCGAAGCTTACTTCAATAGAGATGGAAGAACGACTACACGAAATTCACACGTGTGGGCACCTGTGGAGATAAATCCTCATGCAAAGAAAGAAATAAATTTCCAGAATTGTTTTTCGGTGAATATTTGGTACGGTATCTTAGGAAACCAGCTGGTCGGACTATTCATACTTCCAAATCGTTTAGTAGGAGAGCAATATTTGATTTTTTACAAAATACACTGCCATTGTTATTGGAAGACGTTCCATTAAATTCGAGGCAACAAATGTGGCTGTAACATGATGGTGCGCCACCACATTTTGTAGAAGAGTTAGTACATTCTTAAATCAAGAGTTCTCACAACGATGGATAGGCCGAGGGGGTCCGGTTTCTTGGCCTGCTAGATCGCCTGATCTTACACCCCTAGATTATTTACCTGAAGTCTCAAGTGTATTCTTTTAGGATAAATACTAGAGATGAACTAATTGCCAGAATTACAGAAATCACTGATCAAATGAAGAACAATCTGGAGATGCTACAAGATTCTGTAAATTCACTTGTGCGAAGGGCCGAACTGTGCATTAATAATGGGGATGGTCGTATTGAACCAAATTTAAATTAAACTTGTTAAATGTTATAAATTTGTTGTTAGGTATTCTTGATTATTTTGTATTAAAATTAATCTTATTTAAAAAGTTGATTTATTCATAACCCGGAAACGCGTTACAATAGGATACATGTACATTAGAACTTTTCGTGTCAAAATGACGCTATGGCCCTCGAGTTGTGGAACACCCTGTATAATACACCCCGTTGCGAAAAATGAATGATAAATGACGTCTTATTAAACAGGGTTGTTTTGAAATACTTTCAAAGTTTAAATCACGATTCTTTTTCCCTTACGCGTTCACAAAAAATAAAGAAAAAAATTAGATCTCTTGTTTGTCAAAATAGAATTTTGAGAACTGCCGACTTTCCAATGAATAAAAATTTAAAATAATTCACCACATATTACACATCATTTCTTATACCATGTACCATTTCTAGGAGTATTAGGACGTCACTAATTTGAAGGTCTATATATCAAAATGTATGATGATATTGAAAATAAAAGTTATTTCTACCATTCGATCACTAAAATTTCAGTTACCAGCGGGCTATGGAAAAAAATTCATGTCTTAGCTTAATCCATTCTTAGTAATAATTATCTGTCAAATTGACAGTTTAAATTTTTCATTTTTCAGAACGTTTTCGATAATTTAAAACGAAGAGTTCACAAATGCGTTGAATGCAATGCTCATCATTTCGTACATTTATTATAAATGTTGTAAATAAATTTCCTATTTTAATTTAATAATAAAGTTCTTCGCATCAAATTTGTTGACATATAATTTGCAGGTTATGTAGTGGCTTTGGTTGGCGTGCGTGTGTATAAGCTACGCTCTACGGAAAAATGTCATGGCCCGCTGGGAACTGAAATTTAAACGATCGCATGTTACAAGGCTTCAAAAAATATTAGACATTACAAAAATAATTTAATTTGTAATTGAATTCACACATACAATTCCCGTTGTACGTCATAAACAGAATAAATTACAATACCAACATGGCCTATATTCCAGTAATTACAGAACAGTGTATTTAATAGTTACCTTTTCGTTTTAAATATTGGCACTAAAAAGCTATGATCTCGAACTATTGTTATGATTACTTAACTTAAAGGTAATTTTAAATCGTTACACACGCCAATGTTAAAAACCTCTAGCACATGTTGCCAACGTTGTCTAACAATGACGTCATATTAATGTATGAGGAATAACGGAAATTTGTTTGTATCAACTGTAGTGTACATACAATACAATGAGTTTTTTTAAGTGAAGCTTTGACGTCATCAACTGATAACGATTAGAAAATTTGCCTATTCATAGAAATATAATTATAAGTGGTACTAACTTCAAGACATTGTAATTTACTAGGTTGTATTTATGCCATATAATTAATATTTTTAGAGAGTTTATAGCTATGTATATATATTTTTCAATTCTGGTAATTAATTTACTTATGTATATTTTTTCTTCGTTGAATTTCTATTTTGTAGCATAATTTTTACTGTAAAATACAAAAAACTTATGTATATTTCTTTAATTTACTAATAGAGGGTTCTCATTCATATCTGATACATTAAAATTAGTAAAATTTAAGACAAGCGGCAAAATCTGAATGACTTCGAAGCTGTACTATGCAAGATGAAACTTTTAAATAAAATTTGTTTGTGCCTCCATCCAGCAACATGAATTTTCTCGTCATCATTAACGGCTAGACTAATTATTTTTCGGCCTGGTCCAAAAAACATGAACGCGATATTCCATTAATTCTTCAATTTATTGTTGCAAAGCAACTACATAAAAGGGCATTACAACATGGTTTTGAATACCAAATATTGCAAAATTTATTTATAGGCACGTCGCGACAAAAAATTGCATGCATCACGTCCAGAAACTGGAATTCTACTTATTTTGAAAAAGCTCATTTTCTGGACCAGTGATACGAATAACTACGTTAGTAACGTAAATAATGTTTTAAAATTTATACTTGATTCCTTATTGAAATTAAATTGGATGTAACAGAATATGCCCTTGAAAATAAAAAGATCCGTAGAGGATTAATATTATTTTTAGCATGTTAATGACAATCTTTCCGATTGTTTAACGTTTTTAATGTAGTGTATCTAATAAACAAATTTAGGTCAAATTGAGATAAGTCAAGTATTCAGAAGAAGCGCAGCCACGGAACCAAGTACACTAACTTAATCCGTGTTTAAGTTATGTTTATATTCATATTTACTTTAGATTTGCATAGTCGACAACTTTTCTTATTAAAAAATGTCATCTCTTATTTTAAAATATTTATAGAATTTAAAAATAGCATAAATAAGTCCCGCTTGTTAACTACAGTGGTCTTTTATTAACTGAAATGATTTTAAAACTACACCTAAATTGATGATTTTAAATCAACTATAAGGTTTGAATGCCTTTTTAAAAACAACGCATGCGTACGAATTATTTAATAAATCAAAGCGTGGCTAGTAAATATTAGCATGCCGCACCAGCGGCGTAACACAAATTATTTCACTGAAATATATTTAAAATAAAACAACGCCAAACCCTTACAAAATAAAAAATATCTTTTCAACAAATTTCGAGAAGCGTACTCTCACGACATTCGCGAGCATCCTTCATTTCTAGTTATCGAAAACCACACTTTTTGTATAGTTAATGTTGATAAAAGTGTACTTTTGTTCTGGAGAAATGTAGAAGCTTCGATAGATAAGAATTTTATAATCTTAAACAGATTCGAGCCAGATTAGATTACAATTATTTTGTTGTCGAATGCTAGTATCTTTAAGATTGTACAGAAATTGGCCAATTCCACGTATTTTAGGGGGTTTGAATGTTAAAAGTTGGATTATATTGTTATCAGTTTGAAAACACACTGTATATAACAATTTAATTCAATATTCGAAACCCTTTCAATTTACGTTGTCAATTTTCTTGTGGTTTCATATTTTTCCTGCGTCAAATCTGTTATTGCAATTTAAATTAGCATTAGCTTAATGTATTAAATAAATACGGCATAAAATGTAATACTTTGTTATGATTTTTAAATATGAAATCCATGATATGACAGAATATTCGCGCATGGGACTGTTCCGGCGATTTATTTGTAATAAGGTTGTTCGATGAATTTTTTTGTTCAGAATAATATAAAATAAAATCAATGAAATTAAAAGAAAACCTGAGTGATGAGAAGTGGTTCGTGGAGTTTATTTAACAATTATTTTTCTGTAAAATTGAAGTTAAAATTTGTAATAATGCCTATTATTTCCACATCACAAACGAAGTATTGTATCGGCAGTTTCGAAAAAAAAATTGCTTTGCTAAATTGACTTAAAATGTTTTAAACCCTCAAGAAAACTATATTTAGACGAAAACATGTTTGTCTATGTGTCCGCGTTCTCTGCATAACACTCGAACGGACTACGATATTTTGAAGAAATTTGGCACACGTAAAACTTGACATAAAAAAACGTTCATATAGTTTATGTGAAAAATTCCACCCAGAGAAACAAGCGCACCTACGAGATGTTAAATTTAAAGATTTAACATTATGTCGGTATTTTAAGCACATGTTAAAGTAATTGTAAATGTAAACGTAATAAGCTCATGTGGTAAAAAACCTAGTTTTTGTGTCTAATTGGCAAAATAAACAAAGTCTCCGCTTCCCTTAAACTTCATAACCACCGATTGGCAATTATACACGGAACTTCCTAGAATTTAAATTTTTATAAATTTTATCGACTTGATTTTGAGTTGCAATGAGACGTACAGGAAATAAGAAGTACTAAACAATTTCAGAAATGATGTAAGAGGCGACAAACGTTTCAGTACATTTTCCTATAAAGAAAATCGTGGCTGTATATACTAAGGAAGGTATATAAATCTTTTCACCTCAGATTATGCGAATGGGAGAGCAATCATTTTGTCCCTTCATTGCATGAACGCGTTGATGCGTAAAGTGGTGATTGCCCAATTCCAACCTAGCAGTGTTTAATTTGATTGTGGATAATCGTATGAGAAAATTAATAGTGCAAATTTCTTGCAGAAGATCTGATTACCTGTCTCAGGGATCCCGTCTAATTTCATCGATATCTTCTATTCATTTCGATCCCAACACTTAATTCATTTTGCGGATTCTCGTACCTGAGATTTGAGCCGGCCATATTCTCGGTCAGTAAAACATATGTAAAGTAGAGCATTCAAATGCATACTCTGGATGCAAAATTGTTGCTTTAACGCCGTCTTATATTAAAGATTGAATTTGTAACCTTGAAATATTTAGTACACCTCTATTATGCAGAAAGCAAAATGCTATTTAGAAATTAGTATTAGAATTCGTTGAACTCGTCTTAGTCTATCTGCATGGCGTTGTTTTCATTGTTACATTACAATTTTAGGATAACTCGTTATTAGATACGTTAGTCGAATTGATTATTTTATTTTAACAATACTAATAATTATTTTATTGTGTTTGTATGTTTTTTAAAGTGTTATTAATAACGACCAATTATGTTTATCGAATTCTTGTCTTTACATAAAATAGGTAGAATCAACATAAAACTCACGGTGGTGGCGCAGGGGCTAAATTTATGTCTAATAACTGAATCTTTAAATAATCTTTTGAAAATCTTAACATTTTTTATCAAATAAATAATTTATAAATAAATTTATGAGCGGCATCGATATTTATGTTTAAATTGCGCCTATTCGCATTGAATTAGGCATCTTGACGCGTGTTTACACCATAATTTATTTGAAGAATAATTTTGCTAATAAAATCCCGCATTAGGCAGTATGATTATATAGTGTACTTAAAATGAGTTACCGATACGTTTTGAGTATTATATCCCATACCTTACTAGTGGAAATGTCTAATTCTACTACATCTGGGCCGTCGACTTTAGAATTTGTGGCGCAATTTATTTGACCGTTACTTGATTTAGTATCAGGTGGTTATTAGTTATCGTTATCACAACCCGTTCGCGCTGTGGTCGCCTGCAAACAATAACTCTGTAATTTATTATCGTACGAGTGTTCCACTTGCTATATCATGTCACAATCGACTACTTTTGAAATATTGCGAATTAATCGACCAGCTGTTTTCCGAAACTCATAAAGTCGAAACATTGAAAACCTAAAAATACCTGTTGAGAACCATGTTTTATGCAAGGATTTTTCGCGGCAATTTCGCCAACCATGAAACGACGCCGAGATTTGTGGATTAAAATTCAAGAAATGGAACAATTTCTATATCCTTGGCTTAACTCAACGAGAGGAAATGCTCCGGAGCGTTGGCAGTTTTCAAGGGACGTCGTTCGAAGATGTAGACGTCTTAAGGACGGACCTTCCTTGGGATTCCCGGCCGGTAAAGCCTGACATCAAACCGAGGAACCCACAAGGCGGCTTTTACTCTTGAGAGGAATCGAAGAGTCTGTTTACATTTTTCTGTCGAATGTGTGGGACTAATGCGATTTTCAAAGAAAAAGACCTCTAGAGAAGCTTCACGCCGAAATCAATACCCCGGAGTTATTTTCAAATTTACTGCCGGCAGGTCTTAGCATTCGGTTGAACTCGAAGGGGCATAGTTTCACATGTAAGCCGTGTTGATTAAGTTCGCTTGATGCGCGGTCCCAGTTCTTCGGGAAGGGGGCGACTTAATAGTTCGATCGTATATAATTAGGTTACACATATTCATGGCGGTGGCACACAGGTAAGTATAACTCGTAACATTATACATAAAATTATCGTAGTAGTTTAAAGCCGGCTGTGAAAGAACTCGCGAACGTGAGTCACTGCCTTTCAAACTTTTAATTGGACTGTAATATTTAGATTCAAATATTGATTAGTTGGATTTATTGCGATTCATGCATTATTTTAGTTGAATACCAACTAAAGCTTTATTTATAGTGAGTAAATTGAGCTATCGGTTGATGTTGTCACTACGATCTTAGTCTTTTTATGAGTTGACTTTCAGATAACCAATCAAAATGCAATAATGGATTCGTTGAACCATTTGATTGGTTATCGAAGGATCAACTCATAACATGAGCCGAAACCGTAACGAAAATAACCGCGACCATTACTTCCGACCCTTAAACGCCAAACTGGACATCCTCAAGTCGATTTATTTCGTGAAGGTAGTATAAAGTTTTAGAGAATTAGGTAAATATTTTGAGGAGTAATAAAGGGTAAATGTACTGATTACTTACGTTTGGACTAGATTACATTATTAATAACATTAACGAAAATGATCGCATATGAGGTGGACGCAGACAATTAGACATTTGGGATAAATTTAAATTGAAAATAAAATTTTATTAAACGGAAATAATCCACGTCACGTAAAATGTGATTACAGTAAAACAATGTATAAATTTTGAAATAGTAGTGCAATTGTTTCAAGGTTTTCGATCTTTGTAAATTAACGAATCATGATAAGGTTGAAGGTTGTTTTATATATAGAAATCCCTCCTATATATTTGGTTCATTATTTATGTACACCAAATTTCTTTTTAATAAAGATTGTTATTGTACTTAAAATCCGGATTAAAATACGCAAAATATTGTTTAATATCAAATGTGATATTTTGTACCATTATCTTAATTAAGTAGCAATAACCTTTAAAACATAATAATTCGGACATACGATAACACTATCACATGGAAATTTAGTTACAGTCTCCCTTTGAGAAATTAAGAAAACAAATTTTTACATAGGGTACTTACAAAGGCCGATTATTACCAAACTGGTTGTCTAGTACAGGCTTTTGCTAAAACTGGACACATAATTATGATTACACCGGAATCTAACTTTGATTTAAACATTGATAAAATGCTTTCCTGTCATTTAGGTTATCTATTTGTTATATCTAAGGTCGATTTATATAATCACAGCCCTGTCAGTAATCGAATATATCTACATACAGGGTGTCACATAAGTACGGACCGCTACTTCAGGAGAATACGCTTCTGAAGTAACGGCCCGTACTTATATGACACTCTGTATATTATGTACGTCAACAATAGTTGACGAATATTTGTACAATAAAAATTTATACTTATACACGGTGTTCTAAAAAAATATTGTTTTAGTGACGTCATGAAATTTATGCGAGCGGACACGAGTTTTCATTTGAGGCCACAGTTATTGACACATGAGTGAAGAAAAACTATGGACAGACTGATGGCTAAAATGTTTTGTCCCCACTTGTAAGTTGTTCAGATCTCAGAACTGTCAAATTCTTCTACCTCAGAGTTATTCAGAAGAATACAATTTTCTTTTACTTAATTGAAGTCGCTTCATCTACTTCACATTCCTATTCGATAATTAAAAAATAAACGATTTTTTTGTTAAAGCGACCAATGGTGAACTCTTCATGTTGCGTATCCATGCTTCGCTAATGTACGTCGATGCTATTGTTGATTTTATTGGGCATTATGATACGAAGGATATACTTTAATGCAAATATTGGGAAATACCAGACAAACAGTAGTCGCCTCACTTCCGAAGAAGTTGAGTCGTCCAGGCAACGAACCCATCACATTCGGTCTCCCCACCAGCACTCATCGCCACGCTGGTGACACCATGTGTCCTCTCGAATCCAACTCGAGGACATTACTCCTCGCATTATATTCACGAGTAACTAAAAACCTTGCGTGACGGGGTTATATGTTCACCTGTACCAGAAGCTGCAGACTATAGGTGAACTCCAATTCCCTGTAAAGACAGATAACGGTTGGGAATGGGAAACATTAAATATACAGAGGTTGGACAAAAATATAGAAACGCTCGGTAAAGGGACGACGATCTAAATTTCTTTGGAAATGGATAGTGAATAACGGAATCTTATATCATTCTTTATATAATACTTGCCCAAATTCTTATTCTCCAAAACCAACGACAGGGCTCTGACAATGAAGTCCGGGGACTTTGGGATCCAGGAAAGATGATAAACGTTGTCAACTTAATCAAAAAACCAGGATTTCACTACACAAGCTGTATGAACCGGGGCCTTGTCATCTTGGTAAATAGAATTTCCTACAGAAAACAACGGCAGTGCTTGGCAGTGATCCTTGCATAGTGATCAAAACACACTCTTGATATAGTCCAGGCCATAAGCTTGGGTCAGTGTTTTCCACAGTTGGATATAGTGCCAAGGACAGTTCATCATACTACTGATTGTCAATTTGTCTTATACGTGTTCCACCACTCTCTTCACTTCTAGGCTATTAACTGGTTTATTAGCGGTTTGACAATTGCAGCTCCCCCATAAATAGTTGTTGGCACCGGCGTTGTAAAGACAGAAATTCAGCTCAGAAGTCACTTTTTCAGCGCTTGCTTTCTTATTATTGGGCACAAGCTTCCTTAACGCCTTTCTCTATGGCCTGCACTTGTGTTAATCTGGGGACGTTTTCCCGGAGAGTATATACCACTAAGCGAGTGTTTAATGAATGGCTACTGCCGTCTAGATTAACATGCTTTCATTGCAAATATTTCGAAAACTACACAATTTAGGAACATAATTTATAAGCATTTTTTTGTGGTGGGCATAAAGATGTTTTTGCTGTCAACGTAATGCTGCACATTTTATGGCAACCCTGTATATTTGTGAATCAATAATTAATCTAGACATCTCATTTTCATATTGTTAATCAATAAATATTTTATTTGAAGGTTGTATATTTGCCTAATAAAGCTTAAACCAAAGAAAGGGGTAGGTGAAGTAAAGTAAAGTGAAAACAGGTAGTATCCCAAAAATAAAACGGGTTACATCCTTGTTTAAATAAATTAATATTTCCTTGGATACTTAAATTAATTTTGTAATCGCTTGGCAAATGAATTGTTAGACATTATCAATCTAATAAGCACCAATTTGTTTACTTTTAAAAATATTTTGCTATTTTGGTATTCCAATCCGACTCGCTGCCCTGGATCCAAGGTATCATTCATTCGAAAAACAACACATTCAAGTTTTGATTAATATGCCGTGAAAAGCATTTAGTTTCAATGCCGAGGTTTCTTACAGAATTAGTTGTCACCATTCACGCCATATTAATACACTCCCACATTTTGAGAATTTGTTTAAAAATTAATCCCGTAAGTAGAAGTAAGGCTCGCTAAAATTTGCATGAACAACGTTTAACTAAACTAAAATGTTTGGCGTTTTAACAATTCAATTTTCCCGCCAATTATTTCAAATAACTATCACAAGATGACGCGCATGTTAATGCGGTTACGTCAAACATTTACAATTACATAAACATTAGGAACTGCCAAAATAAAGTTATTTTTAAAAAGGTGTACCGTTTTAATTTGTGGCATCAAATTCATCGATTGTTAAAATGTAACAATACGCATCAAACTATTTCAAAACGTATTTTACGAAACAAAATGTCATACCTAAGGTATACGAACTCGCCTTTATCTAAGACAATTTTGAAAATATAATATGACAAGTAAATTTTATTCACCTGGTTTTCTTCTAGATTTCCATTTGTTCAAATTTTGTAATAACTTTTACTCACTATAACACACTTATTTATTACATGTTGTTATCTAACACTGTCAAATTTGATGTCATTTACGGCCGAGATTTTTGTGTTTTTAAAAATGTCAAATAAAAACTGGCATTTTAAACATGTTTTCAAATTTGTTTCTACACACTATTTTGTCTGTTTTTGTACACTAATTAGATGACACTTAAGTTTGAGCTATCTTCGACAAAAGCTTACATCAAAACGGTAGATAATATCATTTAAAAAGTTTTGCTTGCTAAATCTGCTTTATAATGATCTTGATAATTAGAAATATATCGTTGATTGTTACTGAAGAAAAGTTGAACCAACAAACTTCGTTTTGGGATAGCAAAAATATTTGGTCGATCTCTCTCCTTTATCTATGGCATACACTTCGCGTAAGTTTTACACTGGTCTGAATTTAAAAGTGGCATTTTGGAACCTAATATTACAGGGAGTAACTTCCGATTTATTCCCTCAAAAATAAACAAAGATTAACGCGGAAATATGCATTTTTTGGCATTTAAAAATTCGAGCTGTTGATAATGTACCCGTATTTTAGATTAAGCTGACATATGTATGTACACTGTAGAGTATTGGGGGTGGGGGAGGGAAATTGAGGCTAGAAATCTAAAAGGGAACTCTTTTATATAAAGAATACAGGACATTTTGTTATATTGAGGCAAGTTTAGAAGTTTCTAGAGAGAACTGTTTGTATTTAAAACACGAAAAGCTTAAACATTTTGAGATTGTTAGTTCTAAAAGTGAATCCAGGTGGCCATCTAGATATTCTGATAACACACATCGTATAAATTGTTTTATACTTTTGACACTTCTGATTTGAATCATGAGGCATTCCCTATCTTAGGGTAATTTAACAGTTGGTAACATGTTGGCACCATGTTTAATTTTAAACTTTTAAAAAAGGCATGCCTTATTGAATGTAACATCAAACAATCTTCTATAGTCGAGACCAAATAAGCTTGGATATGACTCATCGTAGAATCTTGATATAATTATTTGTGTATTCATAACTATGTTGTTCGTCTGGTAACGTTACCTTTATGAGGTAGTGTTGTTTTTTAATATGGTGCTAATTGATTTAATAGCTTCATCTTTACGATATTTAGGTGTAGAGTAAATGAACCGAGATACGATTGGCATCTTCACCTTTAAAAAGATCACCTACTAAGACGAACCCCAATTAATTTTTAAAATGCACTCAAAAGTCCACTGTTTTAGAGTATTTAGTGTAAGCTACTCTATATTTGAATGTTATTTAATCTTGAGCTCGGAGGGATTCATAAGAGTTCACAATAATTTTTAAACGCTCACACAAATGAGTTTTATTAAAAATAAAAATGCAATTATAGTAATTTATAAATTTACACAAGAATTATGAAATAAAGGTTATTTACTAAGCCCAAAGAGATAATTAAAATAATTAGGTTTATTTCAAGTTATACAAATATAATATTATTGAAAAGAAACCACAGTGTCAGATAAATGAACGCTTGCTTACTTGTTATTGCTAGGAAGTTTACCCCAACCATCATAAATATTGGTTTATAGCGAGTGAGTTTGCGTTCACATATCGGTGTTAATTAAACATACGGCAAAAATTCAAGGGCTTATTCCCTGGACTATTCTAAGAATATTTTGTCCTTTGATGATTTTTGAAAAGCCCCTTTGTTTCGAATATACAGGGCGAGAAAGATTTTCAACAATAACAACATGTAAAGTTTCTTAATCTACAATAACTGTTGAAAATGACTACCTTCAGCTAGGATTCAAGAATCCAATCGTCTCCTCATTGACTGCCGAATTCTTTAAAAAACACCAGCGTCGTTTTTTATGGAATTACACCCAGCAATTATCCGATTTCTTAAATCTTCCACATTTTCCACTGGAGTAGAATAAACTAATGACTTTAGATGGCCCCATAGAAAATAATCCAGGGGGTTTAAGTCCGGGGATCGAGTAGCCCATAAGTGAGGTCCACCTCGACCAATCCAGCGATGGTACACCACGCGCATTTTAGTGTAGTTGCTCGTGAGTTTTTAACAGCAATATACAGAGATCGAGGTGGACCTCACTTATGGCCTACTCGATCCTCGGACTTAAACCCCCTGGATTATTTCCTATGGGGCCATCTAAAGTCATTAGTTTATTCTACTCCAGTGGAAAATGTGGAAGATTTAAGAAATCGGATAATTGCTGGGTGTAATT
>JAHWXV010235414.1:0-13367 GCA_024586415.1 Phrixothrix hirtus | reverse complement strand
ATATATATATATATATATATATATATATATATATATATATATATATATATATATATATGTATATATTGCTATACTAACAGTCGAGAAGTTTTTTACTATATTTCATTAAAAATTGGTTTTCCCTAATAACATCAAATAATTATGCGACAAATAAATCTAAATACATTATATTCATTATGCAAATATAAATTTAAATGGGTTTAATGAGATACATAAATATATTTTCTTAAAGTTTAAGCTTTAGATGTTTCTCTATTAGAAAGTGGGTGAAACCAAAGAAACTAAAGAGAGAAAAATAAAACCACCAACCGCGTGATTGGGGATACCCCTTGAGCTACAAAGAAGGAGCAATGCCCAGGAAAAGGATAGGAAGCCTGCCAGACTACCTTGGTCATCTTAAAAAAAGAACAGGGGACGAACCACATGTAAGGCCTCCTTTAACTACAACTGATGAACAAACAGATATAATTACAGAAATCACGCACTCTAACGTAATTAACGCATAAACATAATTAGCAAACTTTGTTGAAAATGACCTAGTTCCAAATCATAAAATCACAAAACTTTCGCGAAACTTACTTAAAAACAAATTTATGGTCTGGAGTAGTTTCCAATCTCAGATACTAGACGAGCCCAAAGCACTGAATCTACAAATTCCCGAAATTAGGCAAGAACTAGGTACACCAAAAAGCATCAAAAAGCATCAAAATACAGATAGTATCCACCTATGTCAATATTGCAAGGAACCTAGTCACGCCAACCGTCCCTACATACATACACCAACAACAAAGAAAAATAAATAATACAGTTTTCATACAAGCACGACTAGATACATACAATAAAAAAATCAGAGAAATATTTACTCAAATACTTAATCCTATTACACAAAAAATCACAATAAATAAAATCCGATCAACAAATACAATACTAATAGTAGAGATAGCCACATTAGAGTCGCGCAAGAATCATTAAAAGAGGAATAGGGAAATCAAATTTTTAAACAAAAATTTGAAGATAGTGATTTCATTAGCAAAGTGGAGTTGGAGTTGAGTTTGAACCCGAGATTCAAAACTGTTGTGGACGTAACAACACCGCTGGGCAAAGCATTATTAAACGCAGGTAGGGTTTATATAGGGTTTGGCACACTACATACCAAAGACTTCCTTTCTAGCACCACAATGTGTGAAGTGCCGATACCTCGGATGCATAGAGAAGTTCTGTACCTTCTAGATGGAGGTGTGTAGTCATTGTAGTACTACGAACCACACCAACAGAATTGCCCCAGAGAAGAACAACCACCAACATGTGGACCCTGCAACCTACGAAACAAAAATGCTCAACTAAAACCTATAAATACTGCGCAACATATAAACTATTACTACAAAGACAAATAGAACAGACAGACTATGGCCCACAAAAACAAACCACCTTCAAGGAAAGAGAACGACAACCGTAGAGCCCTAGCCTGCCGACTTCAACAGCTAAATATACAAACAACAGACGAAACCGAATATATTTAACCCAGTCAAGTCACACTTAAGGCAACATACATATACTTAAAAATTCCAAAATCTACACATACAAATGGTACACAACTAATTAAAAACACTGACCTGAAAACAGCCGTCAGACGCTAATCTAAAACAACCTATGCTAAGATAGAACTGGACATGCTACTTGGCAAATTAGAAGAACAGACATCCCTTTCAATAGCACTTGGACATCTATTAAGAACATTACACAAAAACGGACAAGGGATTACACTTGACAGTATCCAACCCCTTTGTGTAAATCTACCAGCAGACCCGACTGAATTAAAAGCCTTATTCAAAAAATCTTCGAATACTCGATCTGCAATCTGAGACTATGTGACAACACACTGACGAGTGATATTCGACCCCAAACAAAACTGGCTTAACAACCATACCATAACAACAGACCCTTATGACAATCAAACTACCACAACTTAACTATCAACGAAGCAAGACAGTTCTAGGTGAACTGCTTAAGGTTGCAGTGAACTCCGGGTTAGACATTTTGCTACTACAAAAACCATACTCTACAAAAGATGATAAAATTCAGGGGATATCAGTACCCAAAGTGAAAATAACGAAAGGAAACCTCACCGATGCTAGTCATCATTGCAATAAATAGTACAGCACGGCAACGATTCTCATTGTATGTGCGTCAAAGTTACAACGAACACAGGCAGGTGAATATTGGTAGGCTCATATTTTGAGTTTTTAGAATGCATAGCTGACCATCTCGGAAGAATCCGTAAGATTGAGCAGGCCTATACCAATAGACGTATCATCTATGTTATGGATGCTAACGCGAAGACCCATATGTGGCACAGTGACAGGACTGACGAAAATGGACAGCAACTCATGAAATTCATTCAGGAATTTCAATTGTAAATCCTGAATGAACCACACAATCCACCTGCATCCCTTGGCGTTAACAACACACAAACAAACATTTACGCCACCTTCTTTACTCAACAAGCACACGATAGAATACAAGGGTGGAAGATAACCGAAAACAAAACTAATGGTGATTACAATATCATTAGTTTTACATAAACTAAAGAACACGAAATAGAAACAATTATGGTCTACAACAAAACCTTAACTGCCAGAAAACCGATTGAGCTACCGTCAGAATATATTCAGACCATCAAAGATTATTCAAAGAAAAGGGGACATAAATTTGCACACAAAATAGTAAAGAACGCCGTACTAGAAACCATAAAAATATTCATTCCAGAACACTGCCCTGAACTAAAAACAAAAATCCTATTTTGGAATGATAACCTCGTTGATCTCCGAAGAAAGGTGGAAAAGTCAAGAACGCAATACCAAACTAATTAATGGTGAAACTGCGAACAAATGTATTAGTACAGTACATAAAACTTAAAAGTAATCTGCGAGAGAAAACTAAAAGATTAGATTAAGCTTGACGGTACGAAATTGATGATAAATTCATGGGGCATGCTATATAACTTGGTCGCAGGAGAGCTGAACTTGACTTCTGAGATCAATGCATTACGGAAAAGGGTTGGAACTTTCACGACGACATGGCAAGACGCGTTGATATACCTACTACTTAATCTACCACCTGACAATGACATCATTACAGACAATTCTACACATAAAAAATCAAGGGAATATCATACTAGACAAAACCAAACTACAACATCTTTTCACCTTTTACAGCAATAGAACTGACAGACGCAACAGAAGCACTGGGTAATAGAAAAGTAATAGGCCCCGACGTGATAGAAAATGAAGTACTGAAAGCTCTTAAAAACCCTTTAACACCACAATGGCTGGCATTATTCAACAAATTCCCCACATAGGGTAAGATTCCGAACACCTGAAAACAAGTAAACGTATTCATAATAAAAAAGGAACAGGGAAAGACCTACAAAATACGAAATCCTACCAAAAAACCTGCTTTATCGACGCTCTTGGAAAGCTACAGGAGAAACTACTAAACCAAAGAATTATACAGCATATTACCCACTATGGTTATAGCAAAAGCCAATATGGTTTTAGAAAAGGCAGATTGTCCGAAGATACCATACACAAGGTGTTACGTTTCATCCCGCATAGCTAGATATATGGTGCCCTTCTGAGTTGATTTAAGTAGCGCATTTGATAATCTGTGATGGCCCGCCTAATCTGGGGCCTCCATAAACGTAACATTCTCAAGGATATAACGAAATGCGTCCTTAACTATTGTTAAGGGTAAACACAACAGCGTCACTAAGCGGCTAACTAAAGAATACCCCCAAGGATCCATTTGAGGACCACTATTTAGAGACATTGTCTTAGACGACCTGCTCTTGACGCTACAAGTGGACAATATAATATTTCACGCAATAGGCCATGCAGACTATGTAACTGTACTCCTAAAATCCGAATCTAGGAGGCAATAGGCAATAGCCTACGCCTATACCTCCTAGAATTCAATCCAGGAGAAAGCTACAACTATTAATAAATATAAGTTCGAAAAGCATTCAAAATTGGTTTTTTGAAATCATACTTCAAATATGAACAGAAAAAAACACCTATACCCTGCTAAGCGGAATACTGCACAAAGACCCAGTGATTCAACTGAACAATAAAATGGTCTCCAGAGCTAAGAGCACCAAATACATAAGGGTGACCATAGACGAGAAACCAAACTGCAAACAGCACATGAACAACATATGTGGGAGAGGGACCAGTATACTTCAGAAAACAGCCAGAATAGCACATCAAGACTTTAAAATCCACCTGCACAGTGCGAGATTATACCCAAGCATGTACTAATGGCTATTATAACGTACGCTACCGGTGCCTGGGAAGATTTAACAAAATTAGGTTCAATTACAAATAAGATCTTATCAAAGCAAACAGAAGCAATACGCACAATCACCGGGGCTTTTGGCACTATGCCAATAGATCCCCTACTGTTGTTGCTGGGTATTATTCCAGCCAACTTGTAGATAAAGTTGGCAGTGGCTGAATACTGGCTTAAAAAACGCGACCAAGGTCAAGTTTATGGTATACTGGGAGAAAGAAAATTGACTAAATCTGACATAACAAATCGCATCACACAAATATGGCAGAGAGAATGCAATGAATCCGCAAAAAGCAGAAGAACCTCCTTTCTAATACCAGATGTTCGATTTTGTCCATCGAGGGGGATGATTCGCTTTCTAACGGGACAAGGTGCTTATCCTACGTATCCAACCGAGTTAACAGACATATCGACCCCTTGTGTAACCATGAAATACTAGGAACCCTAGGGCGTGTACTATTTGATCATGCAGTTATCAATGACAAATTACACTCACAAAGAAAATTATTACAAAACAAGGCTATATTACAAATTATCCAAAGCCAACATGACCTCCGGGTACTAAACAGCCTCAGCCAAAAAGTCTCTATCTTAGTAAAAGACATACAACTAAAGTAGAACAGAATACAAGCAGCTTACTAAATCTCATGTACGTAATACAACAATCTAACATCTCGACACTAAACCCTGGATAAACGGCGATCCTTAATACTCCAGATTAAACGACATAAATACTAAAATTTTCCACTTATTATCCGGGCTGTCCCTAGAACTACCAAATTTTAATATCTTAAAAAAGTTTAACATAAAACTGATTATAATTAATCATCCAACATACAATACCTATATTTCAACATAACTGTAGATCTGCAAGAGGTATTACAGGTTGACACAAATACAAACATATACCACATCATTTTCTAAACACATTATTTCATAATCAACACACGTAATCTCAAAATACCAAAAAAAAGCGCATCAACTTTTCACAACACATAAAATACAAATTGACATAGATATAAACTGCTACGACAAAAATATGATAAACATAACATTCAATGAACTCCGTATAATAATTTGCATAAGCAAAAACCTACATACAATTAAACAATTACGTAACATCTCATAATAAAGTTCTCATAAAGAAATAGTAGATAATAAAGAACAGGAACCTGAGCTAGAACTTGTACGATAACATAAATAACAACACAACAAAACATATTAATCATCAACAATGACGTAAGTAGTCGAAAGTAGCATTTTACCATCTACTATTAAAATATTAGATATTGAGATATTTAGGTAATGAAAATGGATTTTTACCATGTCGTTTGAAATGTTTCATTGGTAAAGAAGGGCCAGACGATTACCATGATGAAATGAACTGTGGTTACCGCGAAATCAATAATTGTTCTTGATCCAGCTCCTTAGCATGCAATGTTAGATCCAGACTTCCGCAATCCTATAACATCATGGAGGATAGTAAGCATAACAGAATGGTTAATAAACAGTAAGGTACCTTAGCGAGACTTCTACTAATGGAACTATCCCGCTCATACAGTTTTCCGAAAAAATATTTGTTGGATAAACTTGTTAAAGATGTACAATAGAATAATGTGAAGCTAATGTGGCTTCCAGTGGCCCACTGTGAAATTAATCTAATAAAATTGGTTTGGGCGTATGTTAAAAATAAGGTAGCGAGGTCAAACACGACTTTTAAAATAAAAGATGTTTTGTAACTTTGTCGATCAATCATGCAAAATGTACCAAAAGAGGTGTGGGCTAATTGTTTTAGTCATGCTATGAAATTGAGGAAAAGTATACGGCGAAGGAAAATATCATTGATAACTCCATTGAACTATTAATCACTAATGTGGAAGATGAGGATGATACTGATGAGGGAGATGGTAAACGTACTGACACTGAAATAAATGAAGCCGATGAAGGAAATGTTTATATGTAACTGCTATCGGAATATAACACTTATTATTTATTAACCTTCCGTGGGTTGGGCTACGGTTTCAAAATGTTACAATCAAATATAAATGAAACTTATTGTTTATATTACAGTCTTGATAAAGGATGGAACCGAAGTATTGTACTCTTTACTGTAGTTTTTAAAACACTTTACTATAAATTTTAAAAACGCATACATATGTTATAAATAAATTTTTGTTATACCTTGTATGTATAAATAGTTAGAACTAAATAATTACATGCAGGTAAAGTTTCTTAACAATTTTATTATTGTACCGCTTTTGAGTAACAGCAGTCTCTAAATCATTGAAACACATTATCTGCCCACAGTGTCGCTTTGGTATACGCTCCCGTCTTCCCCTCGCGGAATGTTTCCCGAGCGCACTTTCGCATAAACTTTTTTATCTCTACAGGTCTTCACAATTTTTCTTTCAAGTAGATCTTTCCTTCTTACGTATTAGTTTCTCTACCTGTATAATGAGTAGAAAGAATATTTTGAATATCTCTTCAAATTAGCGAAATGGAATCGCTCGCAATTATTTATTGTAATTTCGTTATTAATAACCCGATAGCATTATAATTAGTTTGAACTATATAATAATCCCCAGATAACTATATATCCAAGTATAAGCCGCTATGGATGAATGGTTTTTGCTAAATTAATTTTTGAAGTTCCACTTTCTTAAAACTATCAATGAAAAACACATTTTTTAGAACATATTTTACATTTACCAGCGAATACAACCTTGGAAAATTTTGAAATTCTGGATACGTATATAAAACTTAATTGTTATCAAACTAAATTTGTTTAATCTAACTTGGTATATTAATTTCGCAAATACAAGGTTTGAAATTGAACCGCCAATACTTATTATTTTAATAGCAATAGCAACACCAGCCTCCTACATCACAACAGTGAATTGATAGTGAATTAAACAATTCCCTCTTTGGCTCTGTTTCTTAGCTATAATTTAGTAATGATGAGGCCGTAATGGCATTCTCCAGTATTTTTTTTAATGATACTGATGTGCCGTTAGTGGAAAATTGCTTAGTATATAGTATAGTTGTAAAATCCAAAAATAACTTCACATGCATTCTTACCAACATTAAACTAAAATATAATTAATAAAGAAATAATAACCTCTTCTATTTGGTAACCCAGATAGCGCAAAAAGCTTGAGATATCCAATAAACAACTTGTTAGAGTAGGAAATCTATTTAATATTTTAAAGGCACTCTTACAAGTTCCTAGGACCATCCTTAGCAAAAAATAGAAAATAAGTTAAATTTAGTATTAGGGCTCGTTTTAGATGTAAGACGAACTAATGTTAAATAAAGAAGTTTTGAATTTGAAGAAACTTACTAATTTATATTTATTAGTTTTTAAGCAAATTTAGTGGGTTATTGTTAAAATGTATAGATACATATTACTTCTGTTTGCATTGAACGTAAAAAATATTGTCTAATATTTTGCTTTATGCAAACGTGTTTAAAAACAATTCCAAATTGTAGCAAATGATATAACTTCTCAAAAATTTTGGTGACTGGCTATGTAAGCTTACATTAAAAGAAAAATAATAAGTTGAAAAATTAATAATTATACGGCAATGTTTATAGACCTTTTATACAAGTGTGTTATAAATTAATGGAATCTGTAGGTAATTTAGCATTTACAACTAACATGTCTTTATGTATTACATCAATATATTAAATAATTTACTAGTATTATGATTATTATTATTATCTTCTTTATTTACACGCATTCTTGTTTGCGGCAAAATTTTTTCTTAATTACAATGAAATGGGGAAGCATCCAACCATTTGACATTAAAATAAATAGAAATTCTAATGTAGGTGTTGTAAGAAATGGATAAAAGTCAATAATATACTAAAATTTTGAATAGTTACACATCAATTCCCAGTTTAGTTTAAAGTTGAAGATTGCCTAACAACATGGCAGGTTTCTAATACAACAACCTTCTGAAGAATTTTGAGAAAGCCAATATGCAATCCTAATTTTTTAAGGTGTGATTCCAATTTTCAAGATACCACACCAGTAGCCGAAACAACAATCGGTATAAGAGAAACCCTTTTGAGTTTCCACATACATACAATCTCTTCAGCTAAACGTTCATACTTGAGGATTTTCTCATTTTCTGTTCTTATAACATTCCTGGATAGTCGTACAGCAGCATAAATGATAAAACCCACCCTATAATTTCAATTTATTAGAATAATGTCCGTCCTTCCTCAAGTAACCTTCCTATACATAATAAATTGTTTATCCTAATACAATATGTAATTTGGACTTTCAAGAACGGGATCCGGTACATACTTATAGTAAGGAATAAGATTATCTAACAAATTCACCTTACACGTTATCTGCTGATGTAGTATCTTACAAATTTGATTATGTCTATGTAAGTATTCAGTAGGTGCTAGTGTCGAGCAACCAGCAATATAATGGTCTATACTTTCATTTGGCTGGCTGCAACGTCTACATAAGTCGGAGACATCAAGATTCAATATGTGTTTACAATAATTTCTAGTTGCAGTTACATTATCTTGAATAGCACACATTAACCCCGCTGTCTCTGAATGTAGAAATCCTCTAGTTAGCAATGCTACTGAGTTCTTAAAATCTATTCCTTCAGAAATTGAACTGGCCGGATATTTCCCATGCACAACCTTTTTCTTCCAATCTGATTCATAATTAGAAATGTCACAAACATTGCACACCAAATCTATACTTGAAAGATTAATTCCAGAAAAACTACGATCTGCACGTTTGACTTCCCGGACAAAGGAAGAATCATTCTTGTAAAAATACTCTCTTAAATTACTAATTTTTGAATTGCGCAAATGAAGTAGATTTACAAGACCACAAACTCCCCTTGCTCTCTTGGAAGATATAACCTTTCAACTGCAGAATTAGGACGCAAATATCTGTATTCGTATAAACACCTTCTAGTTGATATATAAAAATTGCGCAGGTCCGTATCAGACCACTTCAATGTTCTAAAAGAATAGGTTAATAACGGAATTATATATTTATTGCCAAAACAAGATTCCTAGAATTTAATTTTGTTGACAAGAGTATCTTCAAACGAGGAATATATTCTTTTGTATATCTCACCTTAATTTTGTATGGTTTAGTTGAAAATTCTGTTATTACTATTATTATTATTATTATTATTATTATTATTATTATTCCTATTATTATTATTAATTGTTATTATTATTACTATTATTATTATTATTATTATTATTATTATTATTATTATTGTTATTATTTTTTTTAGATGGTATTTGAAGGCATCAGCTGCTAAGGTCATTAGTCTCATAGACATTCAAGTATGCCCCAGGTTAGTTTATTGTAGCGAAGTTAAATTTCATTAGCCCATATCTCTAAGAGTAGCCTAGTGTCCCTTAAAAAACATATTACTTTATCTGTAGTATCTCTCTCTAAACAGTGCTAATTTGATGTCGTGTGGTATGCTGTGCCTTTGACGGGATTGTTGCAGATCTGGGCATTCAATAACATGTTTCACAGTCATATCTTTGTTGAAGGTGGCACATATTGGGCGTGGGGTACGTGTAACCAAATAGCCCGTTGTTAATCTTGTATGCCCTATTCATAACCCCGTCAAAGCTACTTGTTGCCTTCTTGTCAATTTTTCCACGTAAGCCGCTTTCCCAATAGTAGGTTTAATTACTCTTAGGTGTGTTTCAGTTAGTTTCCATTCTACCTGCTATGCTTCAATTATTTTATCTTTGTAGAAACATCTTATGCCTTCTAGGTCTACTGTTACTTGATCGATGTGTGTTCTTTCAACGGATATCTTAGCTACTATGTCTGCTTCTTCGTTTCCTCTAATCCCAATGTGTCCAGGAATCCAGCAGAAAACGATGTGATTTCCTATAGGTTGTAAAAAATGTACGTGAGACATTATCTGTTGAACTATTCCTCTTTTATTTGTACTCACTATCGCTTGAACAGCGCTCATAGAATCGCTACATACAACAATACCGCTTTTTTGTATTTGGGTTTCTACATAAAGTAATGCCATCTTTATGGCAATCATTTCTGCCGTATATATGTTTGTTTCTCTAGGAAGTGTTAAGGAGTACCTATAGCTTTCCGTAACGAATGAGCATCCTACTCCGAAATTCGTCTTAGATCCATCAGTATGAATGAATGTATAATCTTTGTATATATGTCTTAGTTTGTTAAATAATTGCATATAACTAAACTGCAATGTTTGATATCGGTGCTCATGCGTTGAGCAAAGGATGGGCGTAATCATGTCCATGGCGGCACTTCGTACTGGTATCTGGGAGTCACTTCCATATCAGGTATGTCATATTCTGATCCAATCTCATAGTAATAGTCCTGTATTGTTGGCATAAATGTCTTTCGTTATTGTTTAATAATATTTCGGCACATGGATGAATCGGGTCCGATTTTATTTCAGCGGCATACATCAGAAGTAGCTTTTTGAAGCGGAAGGCAGAGATTCCATCCCACTTCCGCAGAAGACAGATGCCGCTGGACTTGTTCTGAAAACTCAGATTGCAAGTTTTAAAACTTTATAATGCACAAATTGTAGTGAGGTTTATCATGATTTACGTGCAGAAGCATAGACTGCACCATCGTAGTCAATTCTTACTAAGGCCATGCTTCAATATAGTGAAATTAAGACCTCCCTACTACTACCCCAGTTTATATTGGATATGCATCGCATTACGTTGAGTACCCTTTTACAGCGACTGCTAAGATCCTCGATGTGCTTTATCCAAGTTAGTTTCTTATCTAAAACCATACCTAAAAAACGTATTCAGTCGACCGTTTGTAGGGTTTTAACCCTAAGCGTTAACGTAGCCATGTCGTGATTAACTCCCAAGCGGCCAAAATGTATTACGGCCGTATTGGTGGCTGATAATTTAAACCCAATGTTATCTGCCACTTCAGCTATTCGGTCGAGGGCTTGCTGTAGTTCCTTTTATATGACGCTCATAGAAGGTGATGACTTAAAAATACATAAATCGTCGACATACATCATTTTGCGTACTGAGTTTTCAATAGCTTCCAGAAGTGGGTTTACAGATATAGTGAGAAGAGTAACACTACTGGTAGAAACCTGCGGAATATTATTTTCTATGTTACGCGCTATCGAGAGGATATCGCCTAAACGGACCTGTATTTTTCGCCCCGATAGGAAACTTTTTATAAAGTTAATTGTTTTTCCTTCAATGCCCCAACCATTCCTAATTTGTATAATATTGTACCTCCATATTCGGTCATAACCCTTTTGTATGCCAAGAAATACAGCTAGTGTATGCTGGCGGTGAGCAAATCCAGTTTGAATGGCATTTTCTAATAGCACGAGATTGTTCGCTGTTGATCTATTCTTTCGGAATCCGAATTGATATTTCGAAAGCAACTTTTGGTTTTCAAGTAGCCATACTAGTCGGTTATTCACCATTTCTTCCAAAATTTTTCCCATGCAGCAAGTTAAAGGGATAGGGCGATAACTAGCGTGTTCGTTTGGTTGTTTTCCATTTTTAGAAAGTGGTATTGCAGTAGTCATTTTTCCTTCGTAATAGCGATTTTTACGATTCTATAATGTTCATTATGACAAGGACGTTCCAATAACTCCTTAACTTAATTTAAATCTCTTAAAAACGATGCACCAAAATCAGCTAACTCCAACTATAACGGCCACAAAACGAACAATGCGCTAACTAGCATTTGTAACGCCATCTTGCAGTTGACGTTTGCATACAACACGTCATGTGTGAAAATATTAATATTATTATTATTATTATTATTTTTTTGTATGTTAAGGCATCGACTTCTGATGGTCATTGCCTATGTTCTAAGTTGGTTCTAACTTAAAGTAGTAGAGAATTACAATTCATAATCTACTTGGAGTAACTTAACGAAACATCTTGAATAAAATAAATGAATGACAGGAGCCCAATAACATCTAGTACCAACAAAAACCAGAAAAAGGGAAAAGTAAATATCACAGTTTGTATCACAAATTTTTATATATTAGTTTTTATTTTTTTTTTAAATTGTATATCACAGTCAAAAATTGCATTTAAATTTTATTATATAACGCTCCCTCCTTCAAAAAGGTGATTGCATCATTTTCGTGTTCGAGCATATCTTTTAGGGAGCTTATTTGTCCAAATTTACCACGAAAACTTGCATATATGGGACAAATGACTACTATGTGGTCAGTCGTCAAGGAAATATTACAATTAGGGCAGGGCAGAGGTGTAGCACCTGAAAGAATAAACCGATGTGTTATCCTAGGTTGCCCAGATCTTAATCGACATAAAGCTACCTGATCACGTCTTGAAAATTCCTTTCTGTAGGTGAAACTTCCCAGTTTTGGCATCATCTCCTTGAGATACGTATTAGCTTTATCCCAGGTTTGTTGGAATTCACTCAGCATATGGGTCTTTAAAAAATTTTTGAAGTCTCTAATCGTGCAATTATTTTCTGTTATCTGCGTTCCTGCTGCTGCATCTTTTGCAGCATTATCGGCGATTTCATTGCCAACTATCCCAACATGACTAGGGACCCAAATTAATACCAATTCCCTGGTTGCAATTGACGATCTGATGCTTCTAATGAGGTGATTTCTGGAAAACCGATCTTGTATCGATTTCAATACGGAAAATGAGGCGGTACAAATAGCTACTGATTGGTATTTCTCAGTTTTACATTGCTGAAAAGCTGCAAGTAGTGCAAACGCTTCACTAGTGAATACACTTACGTGTGAATGTAGAGTCTGTTTGATCTTAAAGCCTGTAGCTACTACAGCATAACCTGTGCCTGTCGTATTCTTCGCTCCGTCCGTGTAGTATATTCGGTAATTACTGTATGCACTAATTAGGTCTTTATAATGTTGTTGTAGAACAGAAGGATTTAGTAGCTTCTTGCTATAGTGTAGTAGGTCCCATATGATAATTGGCGTGGTCTCCAACCATGGAGGTATTAGCCATACATCGGCTTCACTTAAATGTAA
>JAHWXV010235410.1:0-13827 GCA_024586415.1 Phrixothrix hirtus | reverse complement strand
ATATATATATATATATATATATATATATATATATATATATATATATATATATATGTATATAACTTAATCTAAGTTGCTTCGAGCAGATGACGACCGAACCTACTTAGAATATTTCTCTGATCGCGACATTTTCAGTCTCCTTCCCGATCTTAAAAACTATTAAAATATGAAATTTAGTGAAATACTAAAGGAGTTCTATATAAATAGATACTATATCAACGTATTAAACAGTCTCACAAAAATTATTCGTTTTCATTTTGCACTCAATATGTTGATTTTTATTACACCTTGTAGATGTACTGAATATCGCGATTTATTGATAATACTTAACTTAATTTTTGCTTAAAATTTATTATTTATTTTGTACAAATTTTGGCAGTTCTGCAACTCTGTAGCCCTAATGATCAAACCACAATTGTGAAAATATAAATCATCATAATTCAAAATAATAGCTTTAGGGTTTTAAAAAAGTTAAATTTAGATATGGAAAGATTTAAATAGTTAAAGCTAAAAGAAAATCTTAAATAATAAATGGAATAAATATAACAATAAGTTTTGTAGTAATTACATTATAAATGACACTAATCACAGAAA
Source organism: Phrixothrix hirtus (assembly GCA_024586415.1). Classification (NCBI taxonomy): domain Eukaryota; kingdom Metazoa; phylum Arthropoda; class Insecta; order Coleoptera; family Phengodidae; genus Phrixothrix; species Phrixothrix hirtus. The sequence goes on along the minus strand of JAHWXV010235410.1, from coordinate 13,233 downwards.
ATGTATGCAGCGCTGAAAGCTATACTCGTTCCTGTGGATCTTCATTAAATGCCATTAAATGTATTTAGTTAGCAAAGGCTTTTTATTTCAGTCGTGATATGCCGTCGTAGTTAGTAATTTAGTGTGACACCTTAAAACGTTAAATTAATATAAATTTTGTTATAGAAATTTTAGTTACATTTTCGTGAAACGTATGGTGGTGTTTTGCATATTACCAGCAATTTGTTTACGAGTTTGGTGTTATTGTAATGGAGGCTATTTATTATATTTAATGAATAAAGGTTAGTTACACGATTTGTTAATGATTTTGTAAAATACCGACAATAATATTATCAATTGCAGGTTTTGTTTACATATTTTGTGGTGAAGGACACGCTAGATTGCATATCGTTTAACGTTTCTCTGACGTCATATCATTAATAAAATTAAAAGCTTATATTGAGAAGTCGTATGTGTCTTTGCATCATGGGATAATGGATACAAAATAAATGTTTAATGTGAATGTAACGTTAGTAAGTTTGTTTCATCGTAAAATTTACCATTATTGATCAAATATTAAAATATTTCTTATAAATTAAGGTTATACTATTATAGCGTTTGCCTTTAATAAGTAATTTATTTATTTGTGATTTTTCGAGGAAACTATTTTTAATACAAATATGTTACAAGTTATCAATAGGGACAAATTTAGAAGTAAATTAGAAGTAAATTATCTTTTCACAGATCTAGTTATAAAGGTAGAATAATAATCTTATGCAGCTTGCTTTTAATTTTACTGAAGAATATAATATTGTAATGAAACTAGTTAATTGTTCAAAAGTCCTTATTTATATTCACTAAATTACAGCTATTTATTTACACGTATTCACTTAAGTATTTATTTGACAGTACTCTAATAATAAACGTTTGTATTTTTATTTATTTATAACATCTCTTAATAATACAAGATTTCAAGAAAAACTAATAACTAAAGGAATTTAACCTGCTATTTATATAGAAAATCTAGAACATTCTACATTAGTCAGGAATAAAATTAGTCATAATGCTGATGGAATACATTTCAATTCCATGAGTCATTGCTGTAACCTTGAACTTGTCTTACATATTTTTTTAAATAATTCTTTCGCTGCTATTATTTTTGGATAATTATATGCTATAATGAGAAATAAATCAATAACAACAGTTTTGCTTATTGTTAAGCCAATATTAAACAATAGTTATACGAAGGATGTCCGGTTCCTAATATACACTTGTGTAGTGAAGTGTCAATGTTGCATAATCGCGTTGAAACTTAAAAGATGTTATAAAATGTATACATTCACTCTATCGACATTGCCATATGCAAAGCGCCATTTTGAAGTGATACCAAAAATTATTTTTCTCTAATCTTTGAAAAGAATACCCTTTATAAATGAATTTTCTTGACTAAAGTTGTATTATTTTTCTAATAAAAGGTAAAATAATCGAAAAAAGCAAATCAAATTTAGGTAAGCATATTTAGCGTAAATAACAAATGAACTCGATTTTAAAACGAGGAATCTACGCCTCTGATAGCCACTCGCCTCTATGCGGTGCAGTGGGCCCGGTCCAAATGCATTTCCGTTTTCTGCACCAATTGACAGGTATTTGACGGAAACATCTATTTACGTATGCAGTAAGGCTAGGTGCGCATGAATGATTCAACGATCGACCGATCAAACGATCGTTTTGTTATAACGACGTATATATAAATTGGCGCATGAACGATCGGAAAACCGGTCGATATTAAAATTTATAGCGAGACACAGCTTCGTCGGCCGTTCTCTACAAAATCCATGTCTTTCCGACAGTATTGACAAAGAATATTTACGTACATATTCTTTGGTATTATTTATAAATTGTTTAATACGCGTTTATTTCTACTATCGTTGAATCGTCCATTCGCGCCTAGTCTAAGTGCTGTCATCATAGCTTCATTAGTATCTCGGCAGTGAGAAATACGAAAGGTTTGTTTGGATTAAAATATACTCTAACTTAGAATTGACATTAAATATTTACGCGCAAACAATTGAAACACATTAAAAACCAGTTAAGACTAAGTGTAAAACAGGTTTACGTTTAATGCCTCTATTACCTATCTTTATACATCAAAAAATATTTTCTTCTATAACAATTTAAAGCGATTGTTTGTTGCTGTACTGTAGGACCTAAAATGCAATTTTTTTAATGTTTAGTGCAATTAAGTTAAAAATGACTGCACAACATTGAGAGACGATCTTAAATCATATCAACAAAAACAATGGACACAAACGAATGGAAATCGAAAAATGTCGACATATATGTGCGAAAGGATAAACAATTAAAACTATAGCAAATTTCTCAATTTACTAGCATTTCAAAAAACTTTCTTTTTGAAATGGTATCCGATCAGGTTATCGAAAACTTTCAACGCGATAGTTATAAAATTTAGACAGATAAACACAAAATGCAAAGAACAAGAGCAGCGATAGAACTAACATACTGTTATAACGATGGGAAATAACGTTTAGAATCTCCACCATACTTCCTAATCAAAAAGCATTAGATGACATGAAGCGTATGAATTCACCAACATTGAAAGCATTTAAAGTGCAATTATTTTTAAAGAATACGTTGGCAGCTACGTTCTGTGATGCGCATGGCATATTGCCCATTGAGTTTCTGGTAATAAAAACAACGGTCAACTCTGATAAAAGTTGAACAAATTACCCCGACATATTAACAAACAGGATAAAGTGGGAAAATGAAAGCTGTTAAATTTTTGTATGCCGTATCTCGAACCAGATGAAAGTCAGGATTCGGCATTGGAAGTGGGACTTTTTATACATCTGCTTTACAACCCCGCCCAGGCCCCTTCTGAGTACTATTTGTTTGGGTTGTTGACAAGGCATTTGTCGGGAAGCATATTTTAAAATTACGATAAATACAAGAAGGAATGAAGGAGTAGCTTGCAAGTTTAGAGAACACTGTCTACAAAGACGTATAAAGAGGACTGTGCCTCGCTGGGAAAATACTTAAAGAAGTATGTTGAACAGTAGTTAAAAACACGTACTCTCATGTGGCGTGTGCTTAATTCGCGAATGTAAATGAGCAGCCACCTCTTATACCTAAGGCGCAACAATAAACCTACAATAGTAATTTATTTAAAAATTTTATTTAAAATATTATGTAGTGAAGCCGTTGCCAACAAAATGGTACCTTAGTCCTGGACTCGTACATCTTAATATTTCCAATATTTACGTTCCCTAGATGACTTCTTTTACTAATAATAATAAAATGTTGTGGAGATAAATACGGAAGATGTTTTCGTGCTGTGAAAGTTTTTGAAATTAACGTTTTAATCAAAATTAATAATCTCGTTTTCTATCAATTTTTAGTTTTTCGATACACACGATTGTGGTAGTCAAAATGGCAGGTTGGAAAGAAAGTAATGGCAACACTATCACTATGTTGAATATTAATAAATGAAGGCTTTCCTGTTTTTAGCATTTGTATAGAGAGGGCATGCCAATCTAAAACACTTAGTGTAGTTCATTCGGCAGGTACAGAAGTGCGAATACTGGCCGTTAAATAGATGTTTTATAAGCACGCAAAATAGACATGGATCAAAATCGAGGTGGCGCGTGGAAGGAACACTAAAGAATATTATGAGAAGCTAAGGGAAATATGTGTCAAAGAAGCCTTATTATATGGGGGATATTGAGTGAAAGGTGAGTGATGCGCCACGTGGATGAAATTTGGGTGCAATTCTGAACGACAATTGTAAGGCTAGTTGAGTTAATGACAGCACCTATAATCTCCCTATCCAAATGCTGTTGTAAAATACTAGCATACAAAAGTAACGCAGTTTTCCACGACCACGTGTTAATGACGCATATTGCCTGCGATGTGGTAAAAATCAAAACATTTTAAACACATGTGCCTATTTCCTTCCATTGGAAACTATTTTTTATCACGTGAGGGTGGGAACTGCTTCATCATCCTTCATATTCACGTTATTTTTGCACATTGTGTATACGAGTACATGAAATAAATTCTCGCAGCTCAATAATTAGCAGGAGCATAGGTTGGGTAGGTTTAAATAAATATAAGTGAATTTACTCGGCTGTCTTGGTTTACTAAACTTACGCTCATAACAAAATATCAAAATTTATAGTAAACCATAATAAAATAATTATACAAGACATTTATGTAGGCATCACCACATTCTTGGTATTATAAAAAATGGAAAAAATCCTGTGAAAAGGAAGAACGTGGAAGGCCCCAGGATTTCTAACAGCACTCCAAATATTGGTAATTAAAATAACGAATTGTTATTCCACACTGTACAATAAATTGTGATATATGATAATTCGGGAAATATTTATTTTAATTTTTAGTTTACATATGTATTATTGATAAGCAGAAATAAATTGATAGCATATCCATAGCTTTGAATTTACAAAAACTACCATCTGCTATAATTATTAGTTTTGAAACTATAAAGATTTTTATTGCAGTTTTAATATCAATCGGGAATATTCCAGTGGAAATTGATTTTTGGGGCGCTCCGATGTGTAGCACACGAACATATTTTAAAGAACTAACCTTTCTATAACTAAGGCTTCTGTGGGAAAGGTGGCTATTTCCGCAGCTACTTGGAAGCATAAGCGTCCCAATAGGGAGACTAATAATTGCGGGCTGCCTTTCACAATGGTTATATGAAGCAGATAATTCTAAATGAGACTCCCTAAGTTCCTAATTAAATCAAAATTAAACCAAGAATTATAAGAAAAAAGAAAAAACCCATAATATATTTTAAGGCAAATAAACAGAAGATGAATAAAACTCAATTCTCTATTCAATTGTAAACTCGAAAAATGGTTCTTAGAAATGAATTATCCAAATTCTCTATCTTACCAAGTTTTTATTCAAAACTAATTTTCTACAACAAATTTGAAACGTTTAACAAAATAGCACCAAGTGAACATAAATGACATCTATAGGTAGGAATTAATATCACCTATAGAAATCTATAAGTGGGCAAATAAGAATAACAAGTGTGAAATAAAGATATTTATAGATTATTTCTCAAGTGCAGCTTCTTGTAAATTCTAACGTTACAAAGTAACTAAAAGAAGCATTTAAAGGAAGCGCTTGTCTATGAGAAATGAAACCCTATAACTATTGATATATACCGCTTTCTAGAGTGAAAATGACAGTGATAACTATGGGAGATGATTATATTACTTGGAAATAAATGAACACCAGTTTTAGAATACATCTTTTGTTATATTGTACGTATACTTTTATACTTGCAACAGTTCAAAACCGCAGTAGGACAAACAAAATAGACTTGTATTGAAAGAACACTTTTTCTTGGTTGGGCTAGGATTTTCCAGGAATCAAGAAGCAGTTACTAAAGATATTCCTTTTTAAAAGCTAGGACGGGTGGGTAGAAGCCGTAATCAAGGGCGTCATCTGTTAATTTTGTTTAATATAGATGGTAACCTCTCGACACTCAAAACAAGAGCAATTCAGCGCAAGATCTGTAAAGATCTGCCAAAACACATGCACTAAATAACCACTTTTGCCTACATTTATTACTACAGTTGCAGGTTACTTGACTTAAAGGGATTTAACTAAAGATTCACACTTAAGACAGTACATAAAATAAATGTCAATGTTAAAACACTCAAATAAGTAAATTTGTAATATTTTTTAAAAGTAGGTGAACTAAACAAATAAATATTGTTTGAATTAGATAAAAAAAAGTATAAGGAAACACGATAATTTAATTTTTGAGATACAACTTCAAAATATTAACTAAATTATACAGCTACTTAAGGAATTTTTATATTTAGCTGTATTTACCTAATAAGGAAGGTTTTTACAATTGGTATTTTGCAAATTAATGTCCCTACCCAAAAATAACTCATATAAGTTACAACTAAATTATATTAAACTGCCTTAAGAATTCTTATAACTGTGCAGATAAATTGAAAGTCTATATTACTTGAAATTAGCAGTTAATCGGAGAAAAAAAGCCTATTTTAGAGTTTAAACGAGACATTTCTGGATGAGCTTAGCGATCGGGTCATATAGGTTCAGAACGGGATTGTGGAACAAAATCTCTTAACCGTGTTTCGACAGCGAAGTATATAAAATGCACATTACATAAAAAGAATAATTATTTGCGATATAAATAATTTTATGGCATGACATTGCCTATTCAATGTTTTAAATAAACAGTTAGCTGTAATTCATATTATGATCTGCTTTTCATATTAACAGGCAGGCACTTGGCTTTGTGGATACTGAAAGCATACTACTCATACAGTTTTCACGCTACTTCTTAATTTATTCTGAGTTCAGCTTATATGGACAGTATCACATACTGTGCTATGGCATCTGCCAATCAGAATATTGTTTACGCAATTCTACTTACTAAGGTCGTAATTGTTTAAACATTAACAGTTTAAGACGCCATCACGGCAATCAGTGAAAATGTTATACACGCTGCGCTATCTGAGCAAGCCAAGTCGCTATTCAAAACCCGCTTCGATTCTTTATTGAAACTTATTGTCGCCTCACGCATAAGTTGGAAGCCTATAAAAAACATCTATTGAAATAGACGAAAGTTTCAGATACTTTTGAATAGCTGGATTGATAATTTTCGATGTGAGCACTGTAATTAAAGCCAATGTATTAAAGTCACTGGCAAATCTTTGGTATCCTTTAAACAAAAATGGAAAATCTAATTTTGTGGAAATTGTTTTACGAGACAACAAAACTGTATTCAGTGTCTGGAAGGAAATTGTAATGAAATGAAGCGACATTGATATTCTAAAAAATAAAATGAAGTAAATACTGGTAAATTATTTTCCGTAAAGGATTTGCTAGCGCACAAGGTGTACAAGTCGAACAATTAATGGCTTCGAACAATTGCGGTTTCTTTGAGTTGAGGCTTCCGCTTATAGTTGCGACCTAGTTTTAGGACTTGTATGTGAAAAGATATCTAAAACGAAGGCATTTGCATCTGATAAGGAATATTTTGAAGGTTCTAGTAGATGTATCATGTAAGCACAGAAGAGATCAAATAAAATACGAAACTTTATTGTATAATTTCTTTCAAAAAACACATTATGAAAAGTATGTCCTCATATGTCGCAAATAATTTGAAACCTTTAAAGCTAAAAGTTAATGCAATATTTTTATTCTGTTAAATTATATAACAGAAACACTAAACTGATTTTATGTTCTTAAATGAATTTAAAATATTATATTTAAAGTAGCTAACAATCTTTTTATAATTTCACACATAAGTGATTAGAGCTATTGTATGGATAAGAATTTAAACTTTTGCAGACTGGCCATATATTTCTTTATCAAAATTTTATTTAGTTTGTTTGTGCCCTTGAATTAAATAAAAGTTAAATCTTTAATTTTCCTGCATTCATGTTGTTTTACCATGTCAACGGGGAAATTATGTACTTGTATGGATGCTTATTTAACAAAGTAAAATTTTATAAAATCATATAAATGGAAATTTATTTCTAGTATCAGTTATGCTTGTTTCACAAAGTACTTTTAATAAAGCTTTCCTTTATAGCCCAGATCAATCGTTTTCAATAATGTTACGTCCCTGGAGAAAATTTAAGATTATTGAAAATTGTATGTTTCTACCAACATTAAAGGAGCCATTTTCACAATTAATACTATCCGTTAAATTATTTTTTTAGTTGTAAAGAAATGAAAATTTATTTATTCAAATACTTTCGTATTTTATACACATAGTAAGCAATTATAAAAACGGAGTAATGCAATTAATATATATTCTAATGATAAATATTAATCAATAAACTTACCTTTGGAAAGAGTAGATGTAGCAAGTCGAATGAAAATACTACACTGGTTTGCGACCTATGTTATGCTTAATTTACGTCACAAATCTAATTAGAGCTTCTGTTGTGCAGTTTTGTGTACGCAAGAAAGTCGATTACAATTGGTATATGCTAGCAAGTAATAAATACGAAAATTAACGGAATATTTATTTTTTTAATATTTCAGTGCAGTTAGAATGTATTTTTAGTGTACCGAAATTGTCTTTTCACCTTCAACTAATTTTATCTGTTTGATAATTAGCTTAGATACACTAATCTTGTTTCCGTGACAAATTCTGACCAAATCAATTTACTTAAAACATTCACCTTTCAATTGTAGATTATAAATACCAATATCGAGATATAATCAGCACAGCAGTAATGTAATTTTAATTCAGTTTTAGTGAGCGAGTGTGTGCTGTTAGCTCTAATTATAATATATTTTTTATAAAAAGGATAAGTGGAAGTAGAGGTAATAAATAGTTGAACTGTATGGTATTTTTAAATATCATTTGGAGCAGTAAATACCAATCAGAGGATAATAAATAAAAATAAGACTAATCTAGAGCTAGCGACAAATTTCTCATTCTTCATTATTATTTTAAAACGGGTTGTGTGCTTTGTCATATTCTAAAGCCATCTTAAAAATAAAACTTTCTCGTTCCAAATTTAGAAAAAATTTATGTAGACAAACGATTTTTATTTATTTTATTAAATAATTATGAATATCAAATTTTCACAAGACGACAATGTGATATTCTATGTTTCAAACGTTGCGTAAATACTTTCTAACTATCTAATAAAACAAATAAAAATTTCCTTTACAGTTTACATCTTTAACTAGACTACTGTTAAAGAAATAGTAAATATTCGATTTTATTGGTTACGGACAAGTTGCGTTAATATCACCTGAAAAGCACTTCATCATTAATATTTCATGTCTACGCAATTTATGGAAATTAGAACGAATATAAATTAGGCCATTTATCTTAGAGACAATTTTATGAACCTACTGAAAATAGAATTTTTTTAAAGATAATTTAGGTATTCTTACTTTTCTGTAAATTTAGCGGTTTATTAAGTTTTCAAATTTAATGTGAGCTTCAATTAAATCTATGAAAACTGCGAGCGAAATCGCAATCTCGGCTAAAATTGAAAGCTTCTTAAAATACTGGATAAAAAGTGATATAAAATATTGAGATGAACTTACTCACTGTGCATTATGTAAGGCTTTCCTCAAAAACTAACGATAGGTATTTTATGAAGCGTATAACAAAATGTTTGAATTTTTGAACACATACAGAAAAGATGTACAACTTCCGCCTTAAGCGCGAGGTTCAGTAATATCTTTATTTATCAAGTACATTTAAGGTTAATGACTACGAAATTCAATTTGGTGTGCGGTATATCTGTATTAAGCGAGGAGTTAATAAGGTGGGCTGTGACAAGCAAGTAAAGTAATAAAAACCTCAAAACAACTTTCATACACTAACAAAACAGCAACGTTGTGTAAAATTGTAAATGATAATAGGTATGGATGAATACAGTAATTTAAAATATACATAACACAAGGCAACATGGCATTACTTCCATTATCGTCGGACACTCCCCGTAAACGTAGTAATTTATAAATAGGTTATGTTAAATCCTTCGCTATAAAATATTAGGCTTCCTAAAACAAATACAGATAAAACACAATTAATACCATAAGTTATAAGAGCAATTATTATTTTATTAATCATATGATGCTTATACTGTCTTTACAAAAGAAAAACTTTCGTCCGAGTCCAAAATATTTTCTTAAGAAACGAACCTCGTTTTAATTTCTTGTAAGGGTAGAATTCCTTAAATTATTTTGCTTTAATGCATTGCCCTTTTTAATTACAAAAATATGCGAATTAAAAGGTTTAATTATTCTTTTAATCAAGAAACGCACAGTTCGTATTGTTTTTGCATATTTATGGCCATATTTGAAAATACAGGCTGTTGTGTCTGTCGTATCGCGTTTGTAATTTTCTCTTGTAACTGTTGTATTGTCAACGGAGGGTTATCTGGGAAAATCCAAACAAATGCATCCAAGGATGTTAAGACCGCAAAGTGAGATGGAAAAGAAGAATTGGTGAAACGTGAAATCACATTGTTTTCAAACGTCTCTCGCAGAAAGGTTCTTGTAACCTATGCTGTGTGGCACGTTGCCCTATCTTGCTGAGAAAACTAGCTAGAAGGGTAGGCTTTTTGCTGCAAACGGTGTGAGAACTTGAGTAATATAGTGCTGTGGATTAACTGTTACTGGACGTCCGTTTTTTTCAATAAAGTAAGGCCCAATAATTCCTTGTCCAGAAACTGTGCACTAGGTTGTCACGTTTTCACTATGCAACGATATTTCTAGCACTTCTTCTGGTCGTTAAAAACCTCAAAATCTATTGCTACGCCTATTTACATGACCCTATACATGAAAATGACATTCGTCACTGTACCAGATGTTACTGATGAAACTAGGATTATCATATTCCAAAGCAAGGATTCTAGAACAATATTCAAGTCTTGCAGCATAATTACCAATTCTCAATTGTTGGGTCGTTTGAATAACGTATGAACGAGAATTAAGTTGTTTCAATATCTTCTGAAAAGTCCTCCTATTCATATGCAATTTTGCAGCAGATCTCCGTTGACTACGACGTAGTGAGCCCATAATTTGATTGAATACACGTTCGTGATTTTCGTTGGTATCCACTGTTTTTTTTTCGTCCAGCTTTACCTTTTACTTGGTATAGCACACTTCCAGTTCTTCTAAATTTGGTTATAATGTTCAGTGTTATAGCATTACTTAGTGCCTGCTTATTGAAATACTTCCAAAATTGTTCGCGGACAAATTTAATGCTTGAACAATTTTGTCTACCTAAACCGTATGAGCGAAAATAGTGCATAACTAAAATTACTTTTTTTTAGGAGATTACATTATTTACGAATCTGCAAACATATTAGTACATCTAACCAAAACTAAACGTCAATATTTATGTCAAATAACACTGTCAATTGTTAGAGGTTTAAACAAAAGTAGGCCTTTTGTTTCAGTACTATAAATTAATAGCCATATTGTACTACAGACGAGTATGGTTGTTACGTATATATACAGGGTGTCAAGTAATTACGGGTAGCTACTTCAGGAGCACATTCTAAATATAAATATAAGACGAAATTACTAATAATTTTCTTTTCTAAAATGCTTCCTAAGAAAGATATAGCTCTCTAAAGATAGCGCCAAAAAACGCTTTTTCGATCACAGCTATCAAACGATAAGCGATAAATTGATGGGATTTTGGATTTAACATGACTGTCCAACTTTCTACAATAATCCTAAATTAAAATTTGAAAATGCTCAAAGGTGGCAGTTATGGGGGGGGGGGCAGAGAGTACTTCTTTACTCATAACTTCTTTATGCTACGAAATTTGGCAACTCTAGTACTATAATCATAAATATCAATGCTTTTCACGAAAACAAGGTACTCTTGTATGAAGTCGCCCAGGGCAACCATTTTCGAGAAAAATGCACTTTTATAAACGGCTGTCGCTAAAACTGTGTTTTCTAATTTTTAAGTAGTTGTTGTAACAAAGCAATCAAATAAAAGACAAGCTGCTGTCAATTGGTATTAAATCAATTGTAGGTGTCACTGTGTCTGTAACCGCTATTAGTTTGCTGTTAATTTGTTTTTGTGGATTGGTACTTTATGATAAACTCTTAAAATGGTCAATTTTTCCAATGAAGAAATGGCAGACATGCATTTAATGTATTGTCTTGCAAACTGCAACCGGGCTGAAACAAAGCGACTCTATGCAGCGTGTTTTCCAGGCAGACGGCTACCTGGCAAAAATTAATTCAAACAATTCATGCGCGGCTAAGGGAAAGAGGATCTTTAATTCCAAGAAAAGTGGACCGTGTTGGCAGACCATTCGTAATACGAAACCCTGGATTAGAAGAGCCTGTGCTTGAGCATATTGAAGAAGACCCTACCATAAGTACTAGACAACTTGCTTTAGCGGAGGGTGTAAATCGCATGATTATCTGGCGAATTCTAGGATTTAATCCTATACCATTACCAAAAAGTTCAGGGACTTCTTGAAGCAGATTTTGCGCCAAGAGTAGCATTTTGTAACTGGTTGGTAAAGAAGTGTGCAGTTAACCCTAATTTTTCATCGTTTGTGTTATTTACCGACGCGGCAAGCTTTACCAGAGACGGTATAATTAATTACCATAATCTTCATCAATGGCAAAACGAAAATCCTCAGGAAATTATTCAGTCAAGGCACCTGCGACTGTTTTCACTTAATATTTGGGGAGGAATAATTGGTTATTTTATAATTGGATCCTTTATGCTGCCACAGAGGGTAACAGAAGAGGCGTACAGATAATTTTTAGAAAATGATTTGCCACCCCGCATTTCAGTGCAATGGCGAGAGAAATTTTGAACAATATGGTACCCGAGCTGTGGATAAGACGAGGAGGACCTGCGCCACGGCCTGCCAGATACCCTGATGTAAATCCCCTGGATTTCTACTTATGGGGACATCTAAAACAAATCGTCTATTCTAGGCCTGTCAACAACATAGACGATCTCCGTCAACGAATTGAAGATAGCTTTAACTATATTCACAACATGCCAGGTGTTTGTGAAAGGGTAAGATGGTCCCTCAGAAGAAGTGCAGAACAATGCAGTTTAGCTGAAGACAATCATTTTGAGCATTTACTTTAGAGTTTCGTTTATGTGGATTTTGTTTTGTTATTTCTAATTAAATTCTTTTTTATTTTGACTCTTACCTTTTTTCCGATTGATGAATAAACCAATACAATTAGAAAACACGATTTTAGCTATAGCCGTTTACAGAAGTGCGTTTATCTCGAAAACAGTTCCCTTGAGCGACTTTATACAAGAGTATTTTTTTTTCGTAAAAATTATTGGTATTTATGATTTTGATACTAGAGTTGCCAAATTTCGTAGCATAAAAAGTTATGAGTAAAGAAGTACCCTCTGCCCCCCATAACCGACGCCTCTGAGCATTTTCAAATTTTAATTTAGGACTGTTGTTTCAACTTGGACAGTCATGTTAAATACAAAATCTCATGAATTTATCTCTTATTGTTTGATAGCTAAGATCGAAAAAGCGTTTTTTGGGGCCATTTTTAGAGAGCTATATCTTTCTTAAGAAGTATTTTAGAAAAAAAAATTGTTAGTAATTTCGTCTTAGATTTACATCTAGACTACGCCCCTGAAGTAGCGGTCCGTATTTATGTGACACCCTGTATATATATATATATATATATATATATATATATATATATATATATATATATATA
>JAHWXV010235399.1:0-10075 GCA_024586415.1 Phrixothrix hirtus | reverse complement strand
GTAAATATCCTGTAGGGCATTCTACAATACACGTGGGTAGCGAGGAGTGTGCGAAATTATTACTAGACGACGTAGAATGATTAATTAGATGTAAAATACTTCGACCAACCAATTTGTACCATCCCATCCTTCTCGAAAAGATGAATGGAAAATTACTACTACTACTACTACTACCCATCACGCCATTCCCTTAACGGGGTAGGCAAAACCCACTAACAAAAAAATTAATGTTCATATTATATCGAACTTCCGTCATGAGCATGTTTAACGGTTTATGCGAACATTCAGAAGAGAAGCCGGAAATTACTGCAAAGATTGTTATGGATGAACTTCGTGCTGCACTCCGCCTGGGTTAAAAAGTACGACATTTACAAAGTATAGGGTATGAGGTCGACCAGTATAACTGGAATACCCAAGTCCAAGGGTTTATTCTCTAAGTAAATACATAAGCTTTAAAATTAAAACAAGAATGCAGCGGCTGGCCTTCGTGGGGCTTTAATTATGGGGAAAAAGATCGTTTCATGGCAGAATATTTAGTTAAAGAAGGCATTCGGTTGAACAAAGAACGACATCCAAAAAAATACCAGGCTTAGATATATTGCCAAATTATGTCTCAACAGTTTCTGGAGTAAATTCGCACAACGCTAGAACTTAATGCAGACCAGCTTAATTGATGAGTCTTACGAATTATTTAAGTTAGCAACCGGCAACGCCATATATCTTCATCCACTGTTAACCGTCGATGATAACATGGTTAGTGTCAGTTGGGATCGAAGTAAGATCGAAGATATGGTGCCATTTAATACGGTAAACGTGGTACTAGCTGCGTGCACTACATCAGACGCGCACCTTAAACCTTATATGATAAATATCTAGAGGGCCTAGATCGCCATGTGTTGTACTGCGACACGGACTCAATCATATCTACGGCCAAAACTGGAGCATGCTTACTCGAAACAGAGGACTTTTAGGGGAGATGACTGACGAATTAAAAGTGTACGAAGAGGGTCGTTGCATCACAGAGTTTGCCAGCGGGAGTCCCAAAAACTACACTTACAGGGCGTGATCGACCGATAACCAGAACAAAATAAATGCATGTTTAAAATGTACATATATTTTTGAAATAAAACATCGATTTTACAATATGTTTTAACAAAACTACAAGATTTGTGCGTATTCAAAACAGAAACTGTCCATTATCCTAACACATTTGTCATTTCTTATTGAATCATGATCAAACATTTTTAAAAACACTAAAATTGAAATAATTAATAGTCTAAAGTAAGATTAACTAAAAAATATCTCCCACAAATATCTGAAGTAACTCATATGGGTTGTAAGTCCAGATTCTGGAATTTTGTTGTAAGAAATTTAAGTGAGCGGTTGCGGGTGGACTCACAAAGGAATCAAAATACGAGCGTTGTTCGGAAAGTTCTAAGCTTGATAAAGAAGATACGATTTTTAGGATTGCTAGTTTTTATTTTTCAATATGGTCACCTTACAATTCCATACATTTAGCCCAACGGCTTTCCAACTTTTTAATACCGTCAGAATAATAAATTTTATCGAACTTTGCAAAATACACGGTTGTCGCAGATTTGACCTCATCATTTGACGTGAATCTTCGTCCAGCGAATACGGTGCATGGGGAAGCATTTCAAAGCGTACGTCATGACGTTTTGCAACAACAACCCGAAACGTGTGTCCAGGCGCATTCCGGTGGTGAAAAAGGACTTCCTTTTTGGTCAAATGTGGACTTTTAGCCTGAATAGCGTTTTTCAATTGATCCGGTGATGCAGCATAATACTTCCCGGCGATAGTCCTGCCTTTTTCCAAGCAGTCTATAAGCACCACATCACGAGAATCTTAGAAAACCATGGGCATTACTTTTACCCGCAGATAGACTTGTTTTTGCCTTCTTTGGCGCACTTTTATGTAGTCCCATCCACTGTTTGGACTGCTGCTTTGTCTATGACGTATAACGATGAATCCATGTTTTATCTACTGTTATAAAACGTCGATGGTACTCAGCGTTTAAATAAGTTTAAACCATCTTGCAACGTGTTTGTCCGGATACGTTTCTGGTCGACTGTCAGCAAACGCGGCACCTATCTAGCCAAAAGCTTTTAATATTGTAGATTTTAGTGACAGTTTCGTTGGACGTAGCGGTTTTGGGCATCCCGAGTGTACATCATCTTGAATTTAAATTCTGCAGCCCATTTTTTTATTTACCGCTTTTTTTGTCTATCGGGGTTAAACCCTTCAAAACATGTACTTTATCACAGTTCATACTTCAATTTTATCTATTTTGCAAACAATTGCACAATTTGTTGTCTTCGCTCGCTTGCCACACATGAACAACTGAATGCACGTATCTGAAACTTTGCAGAGCGACATCTAATGGATTGTACTTGATAAAATATGCGCCATCTCTGGATCAGGCCGAGAAGATCTCGAGAAACGCTCGTATTCTCCACAGCTATCTTCATCTATGAAAATAGTAGTCCAATGTCGTTCAGATTAGAACGAGCGATTCGCGTTTGTTTAAGCTAGCTACGGAGTTTCAGATTTTTGGTCAACGGCAAGCTTGAGGCTAGCCTGGGGGTTCAAGTTTAATTAGCTAGCGAGAGGAAGACGAAGAAATGAAGGCGGTGCTTTGAGGAAAGCTTGGCACATCGTTTTAGTTCTTAAAGAAAGCTAATCCGATGCAAGCTCTTGACCATGATTCATAGTCACATGACTCGGAATCGTTTTCAGGTTCTTGAGAATTTCTAGTGGGTTCATTATAATCTTGCAACCAGTTTCGTAGAATTCTGACGTTTTCCTAAGCACAAAACGCCTCTGCAAACGTAATACATGCACGGAATAGCTACGGTCGTGGCTTTCAACTGTTGTAAAAACGGGCAGCTCAGATCATCTATATTTATAATTTCTTTGTTTATAAAACTTTGCAGACATTGCTTTTTCTCTAGACATTTGATGTATACAGGGTCCATTATGAAAGTATTGTGTATGATTTTATTGCAACGCGACTGTCCATCGCAGCGGGGTAAAACGGGTCGGGAAATGTGGTGGAGGGTCTGCTCTTCCAACATAGCCGGTCGTCAGTTTTCTCCAGGCAGTCTGAGTGGAAAGACGTGGTTCCGTGTGAAGTGTGTTTTTCGACTTTGTAACGCGGTGCGGTGGAGCATTCGCTTGAACAGCGATACACCAACAAGTTTTGCGTGCAACTTGGAAAGAATGCAACCGAAACATTCCAGATGCTTCAAGAGGCCTTCAAGGACGACTGAATTTCAATGTCACCGTCAGGGAAGTGGCACAAGGCGTTCAAGGAGGGCAGGGAGGAGGTCGCCGACGAACCCCGTTCTGAACGCCCAACAACGGCCAGAACTGACGAAAACGTGAATCGTGTGCGCGAAGTTTTGCGTTCCGACCGTCGATTGTGCATCCAACAAATCTCTCACACCCTAAACATGTCCACATTTGTGGTGCATGGGATAATGACCGAGGATGTGCAAATGCGTAAGGTCTGCGCGAAGCTTGTGCCGAAAGTGTTGAAGGAAGACCAGAAAGAACTTCGAGTTTCGCGCTGTCAAGAATTGTTGGATTTGATTCAAAATGAGCCGGAATTTCTTAACTCTGTCGTAACCGGAGACGAATCCTGGATGTTCGAGTACGACCAAGAATCGAAACGGCAGAGCAGCGAGTGACACACAAAATCATCCTCCCGCACCAAGAAAGCGCGAATGAGCCAGTCTCGCATCAAAAAGATACTCATTGTCTTTTTTGACGTCCGAGGAATCGTCTATTTTGAGTTTGTACCGCAGGGAGAAACTGTCAACTCAGCTTTTTACCCGGAGATGCTCAAGAGATTGAAACGCCGGGTCGCGCGCGTGAGGGCTTACATCAAAGTCACGGTCAAGCTCCACCATGACAATGCCCTCAGTTACACGGCCTTCGTCGTTACCAACTTCCTGCCCCGGAGCAACACCTCGGTGGTCACCCAGCCCCCTTACAGTCTCGACTTGGCTCCATGCGCCTTTTTTTTGTTTTCCCGACTGAAGAGGGGGCTGAGAGGAAAGCATTGGGAGTCCGTGGAAAACATCCAAAAGCATGTTACAACGTTCCTAAGAGAAATTCCCGTCGAGGAGTTTCAAGATGCCTTCCAGGCGTGGCAGACACGTCTCCGTAAGTGTATTGATGCAAGGGGAGAGTATTTTGAAGGATTTTAGAAATTTGTACCGGTACGATCAATAAATCTATTTTTCCCCGAAAATGCGCATTACTTTTATAATGGACACTGTGTTTTTGTAAAACGATGCAACGCATATGCCGTGTTCTTCTTACACTCGTCAAAAGATAACTATCCGCCCAAATAATACAATGGTGGTGAATTTCTAAGAAAATGAACTGATTTCTTACAGCTGCCGAAAGTGAATGGGCAAGAAAGAAAATATTTTCTAATTAATGCTGAATATATCAATATAATTAGGAAGTTTAGGACACGGTCTTTCCTTGTGAGTTTTTAAATAAGAATGGTGTTTGACGACACGTTTCGGCTTTTTATATCCGAATCCTTTCATTAAAGTATCAATTTTTTCATTAGCCTTACGTTTAAGATTCTGAGGTCCTTCACATATCCTGCAACATGCGCTTCAATTCTTAATTCTTCTCGACCTTCAGCTTCGGCGCTAGATTTGAAAATTTGAAGAATACTTCTAAAAATCCGACTTAGAAACGAGACACGGTGGTCCTCTGTATATAGCTTGAATGCCGTTTCTAGCCTGGTTCAAGGCAAGTTATGTTTTATTCTCAGACTTTTTTAAAGTATAGTTTCAAACTCAACGTTCCAAACGCGAATGTCACATCTTCGGTGGCTGTACTTATATGCACTTCAAAGCTTTGAAACTCTTTTATCAGAACAGGAATGTAATGTATTGGCGAGAAAGTAACATCTTTATGGCGTACATAAACGTAATCATCATTTGTGATATTCGCAATACGCACTAGTGGTGCTGGCACATCTCCTACCACTTGCGATTCACAGACGTCGCAATAAATAAACATCTGTGCAGGCAGTCCATTCCATATACTAGCAGGGTGTAAAGGCAATGGATTATAGGCTAGATTTGTATCAACTATGTATCTTAGTTGCAGTTCTAACCGGATACACGCTCACAATCACTATCTTTGTAAAGGTTTCTAAAGAAACACATTGAGTTTTCTCACTGTAGCTGAATTTTAGTATGGTTATTTAATTCTCTTCCAGGGGAAATGTGAAAGACTTGCCAGTTTCTTTTTGAGAATATACTTACTCTGTCTGTCGTAAAATAACGTCGAGCTTCTTTAAGAACACTCTTGATATCATCCTCAATTACTTCATCATCCGAAACTGTTTTAACTTTTTCGTCTGCTTGTGGCGGTGGTGATTTTGTTCTATAGTATATAAGCTGTTAACATCTGACACGAACAAAAGCGAACATGGATAATGTATTTCAGCCAATGCAACAACTCATCGGTCATTTAGGTGTAAACGTTTAAGGAGCTGCGTCGAAAACTGCGCTCTAGTATTGTTGGAAAAGTAATTCATAGGACTGTTGCTCAGTAACGTTAAATAAAACTCATTCCCCTTATTTAAAACCGTCGAACATCTGCTGCAGAAACCCAAGAATTTTTTGTTACTACAGGTTAACCATTTAATTAAATATTGTTTGTTTCTATCTCGACCTTTTTCGTCAATTATTGTTCCAATTTTAAATTCGGTTTAGGGTAACGATTACAGGCTGCAGTACACTCTGCAGTTTCGTCATTCAAGTTTTTAATTCTGTAAATAGGAGGTTTTCGTACTATGATTTTAAACATTCTAAATATTTCCTCGCTCCAGCTGTCTTATATCCTATTTCAAAGACCTTCTGTGATCTACTGCTTCTAACGTGCTGACCGATTTAATATTTAGGCGACCTTGGCACTCCTAATCCCTTATTGGACAAGTTATGCCGTATGGGCAAAATGTAGTTTTCATTTACCCCAGAGTGGACCATTTTAATGCTAGAATTCCATCTATGGTTGCAAAAGTGAACCAGATTTTGTAGTGCATCTATGCAGTGAAACTAGTTTACAGAGACCTGTTGAATCTTTCCATTACACAAGCTTTGACGTCAGGATTGTTGGTTACGAAAATTTAACTTCGTTAATCCAAAAAAAACTTGCGCATGTTTGTCGGTTGGCAGATTTATAGATGACCGTTTGCTTTGGGAAAATGTCTTTAAACGTCTTTATAACTGCTTCCGAAGTTTTGACTTTAATACAGCGTACCCGGGAGACTTTGCTGAACACGTCTGCAACTGTTGGAAAGTGATTGTATCCGTCATTGTGTTTACTTAAATCCCTCACCTCACAAATCTTCCTGCTACAATTCAGAAATTTTGCTTACAATGTATTTATTTCTGGGAAATTTTTTCATAACGGTTGTTTTAGCCTCGTTGCCACTTTAGAGGTTTTCTGCGGTCCTGCGAATTTAATAAAAGGTGTTGATTTGAAGGATCATAATACAACGTTGCTAAATCTACCATTATTTAAAACTTTAAGCGCTTGTTGGCGTTCCATGCCTGATAAACAATTTTTTTTTATATTGGCGGCCGTGAGTCCTTTAGTAACAGTATGGTTGGCCGGACAATTAATAGTAATAATGAAGATAAGTAAATAAATCAGTAAGTAGAGAGAGTTTTTCTTTGGCTGTTCTATCGGATAAAACGTGGGAGACAAGTGTTCATATACACCCCGTGACGATTGAAGTACAAGTATAGTTTCTCGGTCGGATAAACCACGTGAAACGAGCTTTTATACGCTCCGTGACGATTGGAAAATTGCGTAAGGAAAATCATGTTGACAATTCTAGATGATTTTCACTCTAATGGATGTCGAAGGGTATAACTAGTGGCAACGCGTTGCGAGACTCACGCGTCTTGGCAGTTAAAAATACGCGCAGGGCGTACATGTAAAAATCGGTCGTGTGTTTTGGAAGTGTCCAGGTGGTGTTAAAGGTTTCTGCCGTGTAATGTTGGAACACCTGGCCGGAGAGATTATTTAGAGTACCTCTGCGAATTTACCTGCTTTGTCCACTCCGGTGGCAGCTTCTTTGGGCTTGCGAGGTTCTCCTGTTAGTACATGAATCTAGAAATAGAATCACGACTGACGATTCTGATGGTTGGAAATCAAACAATCCGGTGAAGTGAGAACTAAAACTAAGGTACCCTTTTTATCGCATTGTTCTTTTGCTTCACTATTGTTTGCCTACAAATGGCGTTAACGTATATCAGCGAGAATTCAAATTAATTAGTAGTCCCGGCTGCCAACTATTGTAGAGGCCCGTTGC
This sequence comes from Phrixothrix hirtus, assembly GCA_024586415.1. Taxonomy (NCBI): domain Eukaryota; kingdom Metazoa; phylum Arthropoda; class Insecta; order Coleoptera; family Phengodidae; genus Phrixothrix; species Phrixothrix hirtus. Next base: position 2,700 of record JAHWXV010235399.1, on the reverse strand, counting down.
GAGGGGAGCCGCATACTTCCTGTCCAGCTTACGGACGCATATCTGCGTTGACTGTAATTAATATATTTAAACATTGATTGTAGTTATAGTAGATTGATTAGTTTTCCCCGTTCCTCTTGAATTAGGCAACATTCAAGAGCCGAGGATATTTATCTGTAAACCTTTATATCCTGTTGTTTTGTATGTGTTATATATAAACCATTTTCTTTAGTTGTAGATAAATAGTATTGACCAAATAGACCTTCATTTTAAGCCTAGAATAAGTTAACAGTTATTACTTTCTATTTCAGGGGATATGTGTTAGATCTGGTATCCCCCTTTTTAGCCACGATCTTAATTTATAATATTATTTATGGCCCTGATAAGCGGCAACTCCGGAACTGTTTTTCCCTGTTCCGGGGAACAGTTCCATTCAGTGAACGGCCCACCAGGAGCAGCCGAGCCCCTTCTATATATCAAATCTTTGTACGTTGTTTTAGAGTATCCCGTAGAGCGCGGATGTGCTGGTGTACTTCATCTGGAATCCTCCCTACTCCGAAGAGCTAGCGCGTCATCAGCTTTATTGCAAAGCGTAACGCGCTTGTAACAAACCAATACGGCTTCACAACTGATGACCTCCTTTTTCTTATTTTAATGTAATGGTGTTAGCTAATGTATACTTTTCGTCATTAAATAACGCAAATCGAGTATCACGTCTTCTAGGATTTATTTGGAGAGGGCCGTGTATTTCTTTGAGAAATGTACTGAATTTTTCCCATCTTGGAGGGTTCGTAGTTTTACGATGCCTTAAGATATCATTTACTAAATCTACAATGTTTGAAGAAGGTACTAGATGCCTTTTTAAAAGATTGTCATCTCTTTTCTTATAAACTCCGACAGTGTCGACATGATGTCTGAGTAAGGTAATCGCTCCTCCTTTTTAACTTATATAGCAACACTAACTTATCAACACTGCAGCACTTGTTTGTACAAATCCACTTGTCGTGGTCTGATAATGTCGATTTTAAGACTTCTTTTATGTCTTGATCCAGCTGAGATAAAACTTGCGGTTCGGTATTTTCCGCTGACCTAAATCTCTTCATAAATTCGGGTGAAACAATCATCATATTTTTTGCATGTTCCATTGCGTCTTACTTGCTCAAAAGTAATTTAACAAGTGGCAGTAAAACTAAAGATAAGAGAGCACCACTTTTTTGTACCAGTAGCCTTTTTTTTTAATCTGTTTAACAAAATCTCTTAAAGTATCTTTATGTTTAGACAAATGCGACTTCCCTTTATCTGCAAGACGGACTTTGCCTTTTAATATGTTGCGAATATATTCGCATATGAAGTGCACATGTTTATCTCCCAACACTTTTAAAATTGAGTGACGCTCCTCACCGCCTAGCTTTGACAGAGAGCTAAGTAATTGAGAATATTGTTTCACTTTAGTGGGAGTTATGTTTAATTATGATGTTGTCGTTGTCAATGTGTGCATATTTGCACCCTTTTTTAGAAAAGTACACGTCACAGGCTTCATCTTCTTCGAAAATTAACGTTCTAAATCGTACAGGTTCGGAAGTTCTCTGTTTTAAATCATGTGGTGCAGAAGCTACGTCTTCAAAAACATCTTGCAAACACTTTGTATTATCCGGACACACTTGCCTAGTTAAGTGTTTTATCTGCGCTTTATCTCTAAAATACTTCAATAATATAATGTAATGGGCACTTAAAGAAATATCTCTGTCTTTTACACTAATGAAAAATATTTTGCGTTATAAAGAAGTCGCTCATGTTACGGTCATCAACTACTCGGCCTTGTTTCTCCCATTAGGTCATCAATTATAATTAAACAGGAAGCAGTATCGTAGAAATTTTCTAAATTTAATAAACCGTATTGAAACTATACGTAGTCATCCAGCGTTTCATGCAATACTTTATAATGTGAAATTTTCGATTGTAAACTTTGTTTTTCATTTTCTCTTACCCTATATGAAATATAAGTAAAAGAGTCCTAGAAAAACAAAATTTTATATTTAAGTTTCTGTCTATCGTCACACGCGACTGGAACAATTTTACTAAAATCGGAAAATCGGAAGTTCCACTTTACTCTTGTCATTTTTTGGTTTTTTGAGATTTTTCTAAATCGGCTATAACGATTTTTCTAAAATTTACTATTTTTTAGATATTTAAGACCATTTCATATAACCTAGGCGGTTACCCAGAAAATTTTCCGTAAATCGAATAACCGGAAGTACTTTCACCGAACACTCTCAATAAAATAACCATGAAACTAAAAGCTCTAGCTAAATAAAAATTTATATTTGAGCCATAATCGCCTTTGTATTGTGGTGAATACGGCCTGGTACGTAAGAATAAATCATAGTACAAGGTGCGTTACTTTGAAAATTAAAATAAAATGGATTAAGATGTAAATAATTATATTAAAAGTCAATGTAAGTAATGTAGACAGTCTCTACAATGAGTAAAATATCCTTTCTGAAAGGGGGAATTATGGGGTAATAGAAATATAAAGATACGATATAACATCGGAGGTAAAATTATAAAAATGTCACATAAGATATCAAAAATAATGTTTGTAAATAATAATTAGTATAATAAGGACATTAATTGATAGGTTAGTAAACACATGCACATAATAAATGTGAACAAATGCATTAAATAATTATAAATTTATCAAAATAACAAAAATGTTAGGTT
>JAHWXV010235375.1:0-23713 GCA_024586415.1 Phrixothrix hirtus | reverse complement strand
ATATATATATATATATATATATATATATATATATATATATATATATATATATATATACAATGTCCAGAAAACTGCACTATGAATTTTTTTTATTTTATAGGACAAATAACTCTCCTTTTCCCTCTTTTACCTTCCTTTCATGGTAATATTACTCTTAACCTCAATCTTGGACAATTTAGGTTTTTCTTCTACTTCTTATTGTTTGAAACTGACATAGCTTATATAAAACCAATATTTCAAATTTACTAATTTTGTGCGAAAATCAATATTTTGAAATTTGTTTCAATACTAAATCTATAAAGTTATTTATTTTTAAATTTCAGGATCTTTATCTTGATTAAACAAAATTAATTAACATATTTATAGAGGTTGTGTATAATTCAAATATAGAAATATACGATCACAACTACTAGGATCCAGTAGTAAGGATAAATATGAATAAATGAAATTTGCAAAATCGGAAAAGGCACAAATATTGAACAATTTTCCCTGGCCGGGATTTGAACCCAGGATTTTTGGATAGATACTCCAACGTGCTAACCATTGCACTACCAAGTAGCATATACCAGCCTGTTGAAAATCTTTCTATAACATAGTTGGCATTTATTTTAATATTAAATTTGTCAAAACCACCAAAGTAGTTTTTAAAGTCTCTAAACTTTATTTTTGATATTGACATTTCACATTAACTTGACTTCTTATCTACTAAATTGAATTTAAAGATTTGCTTAACAATTTTGTCGGTACACTTGTAAATTTTATTGTATAGCTTCTGAAATTGTTTAGGAAGTTTTAATTTGAGTGTTTTTTTAAGAGTAATTGCTTTTTGATATGATTATGCACGTAATTTATTATCTACGTATTATGTACTTCCCATAAAACTACTGGGTCCCGTTGACCTCAAATTTTCGGAAGAGATTGATCATTTGTTTATGAATAATGAATGGGAAGGTTTTAGATAGATAAGAGATCATTATTTCTGGCCCGCAGGGAAATTAATTTTGGCTACAATGCTTCTGTAGTACGAATATAACAGCGAGTGTTACCGTTTATTAGAATTTTTTCATCATACCAATAAAAGAACTAATGTAACATAGTGCCGTAAAAATGTAAGCCGAGGGTCTTATTGTATGTCAAAGTTAAAGTAACGGTAAATTTAAAACATGACATTTGGATGATTTGACTCTAAATCTCTGGCAAAATATGACTTTTATGCAGTACGGGTCAGTTTCGCACTTTGCACAAATTGTACCAGATTACCTGGACAATATTTTCCATTGCCGTTTGGTTTGTAGGGGTGGTCCAGTACCTCGGACAACTCGATCGTTAGATCTGGTACCTTGCGGTTTTTTCTATGGGGCGTTTTGAAAAGGTTTGTTTACCATACACCCGTGGGTGTTGTTCATAAACTAGAATATCGTGTATTGCAAGCGATGCAACAAATAACAAGGCAGATTATGTTTAGTTGATGACGGAAGACAATTCGAACAAATGTTATAAAGTTATTAAAGTGTCTTGTTTTATACATTTTCAGTTGTCTAACGTTAAAAATGTTTATATGTTTTGTTTTTCCTTTTTAAAATTGCTATGTCAGAAAATACTGGTCACATTTAAAAATGGTAAATGAGCAGTTGTCCCCGTTTTTGCTGCTTAACTTGATGCCACCCGCCGGCCTTGCCACTTTGGTAACGTCCTTTATAAGACATCAAAATATTTTTTAACCTGTATCAATCATTGTACTTAAGTATACTTAATTTTTAATAAATATATTTACTATTAATTATAATAATTGTGGATGTTGGTGCATAAACGGGATGAATCACTTTTTCTAAATTTTCAGAAGTAAAAAAATCATGAAAAAAAAACGTTGGTGTATTTTATAAACTTGACGTCTACTGGTGCAGTATACACTTCCAAATAACAAATTACACTTATCACTTTTCTTCATTTTGTTCTAAGAGCAATGTCACCTATTTGATTGTAAATTTACCTTGTATTTATAAGTATATTCACGGTTTTTAGGATTTTGCTTGCGTGGCCATGTTTTCTTCTTTGGGGAACAGAAATTAAACGGAGCAAATATCAATTTTCTCTTTCTTGGTCGGTTAATGCGTTAAATACTTCAAAAATGTTGCTGCATTCTGCAGGGGGCAGCTTATTACAACAGGTTTTTTTACAGCCGCATTCAGTGCCTTGCTGTCTAGTCGAAACTTGTTGCTCTCGAGTACCTACATATGGCTGGTCTTTTGCTCGCTTTGCTTTCCTAATACTTCTTTCTTGTTTTCTTTCTATCCCTATTTGCAATATTGTCATTATTTATATCTTCATTATAATCCCTTAAATCTGTTGTAGAAGTCTCTCTATCCGACGTGATAGCACGGTATTCACTTCCAGAGTTTTAGGAAGGTTCAAAGAAATCTGAATCGTCACCCACCATCGTATACAAGTGCACACACAATCTATCCAACACTTCCTTTCGCCGTTTACTATGCACTAACTCGATCTGCAATGCTCGCACGAAATCAGAGCGCAGGTCGACATGAAAGACATGCCTACTTTAATGTCGATGTCTGAGAAATATCACAAAAGTGACCGCACTTTGGTGCAAAAACGGGATCACATTATGACATCCCGCTCTAGCACAAAGCTGTTGAAGGAGACGAGCCAAAAGTGCACATAATTCTGTTGTATATGAACGCATTCGTTCCGTACTTTATAGAAGCTCGTGGAACGTATGCCTTGAACTTTTAAAAAAGTCCTCTACTACTGCTACCAATCATGCCATTCTCTTAGCGCGGTAGGCAAAACTCAGTATCAAGCCTCCACCTTCTCAATCACTGTATGCACCCATGCAACGAACCCCCTCTCACTACCACCGCCCTTCACCAAAACTTCCAACACTATACAGTATCCACACCATATTACTATTGCGCACCAATCCTACTGTTTCTACTATCACTCATTCACTATTTTCTCCATTCCTTTCTGTCGTTACACACCTCCTCTACTTCCATTAAATTCACACAACGCTTTTGGCAAGCTCTCCCATACTTTGCGATCTTTATTTTCTTTCCTTTTACAATTTATTCAATCATATTTAGCTATCCCTCTGTCTCGGTCTACCCCTAACTAATTTTTCATTCATACCTGTCTCATATATTTTCTTCGTTAAGCGTTCATTACTCATTTGTTCCACATGTCCAAACCATCTTAACGCAGTTCTTTCGTACAGTTCAGTTAGTGCCTCCTTCACCTGGCACGTATCCATCACCCATTCATTCCCTACCCTGTCACGTCTCGTTTTACCACATGCACTTCTTAAGCACTTCCTACTTACGGCGTTTATTTTACTCATATTCTTCTTCTGGCATACCCATGTCTCACTGCCATATAAAACAGTTGCAACAAATACACTATTGTACACAGCCTCCTTTGCTTCCATACTTAACTGTTCACTCATGGGTACTAACCACATGCTAACAATTATTCTCCTGCATGTATTCACTCTGTTTTAAATTTCACTATCTACTCAACCATCATTCGCAAACATCCTGCCAAGGTAAGCAAACTTATCCGCTTGCTCAATTATCTCGCTACCCAAAATCAACTGACATATTTCCTTTTCACCTTTCCTATTGAAATCAATTTATTACCTTTGTTTTGCCCCTATTGATTCTCCAATCTATTCTGTCACTCACTTTTACAAATTTATTCAACATTCGTTCCATTTGGCTTATTCTTTTAGCTACTAGTACAGCATAATCTGCATACATCAAGACTTTTATATCTTCGCTGCCTATATTTATACCACTCAACTCTTCACATTCACTTCTCACGTATTTATCCATAAGTATATTGAATAACCAAGGAGACATTATACATTCTTGTCTCACACCTTGCACAATTTCAAAGTATTCACTAACAATACCGTTCACTCTCACGCACGCTCTGCTTTCATCATACATTGCTTTTATTGCATTCAGTAGTTCTCACTTTACACTATACTCCGTCAGGGTTGCCCATAACTTGCATATATTCACACTATCATACTCTTCCTCTAACTGGACAAATGTACAATATATTTTCTCATCAAAATGCAAAAACGTCTCGGCCACTTAACATTTGATCCACGTATCGTCGTCCAGACATGAACCCACCCTGTACATCCCATATCATCCTTTCAGTATTTATGCAAACTCTGTCAATTATAATTCTACCAAACACCTTCCCAGCTACACTTAATAAACTTGTTGCCCTATAGATCTTGCATTTATATCTACCACATTTGCCTTTGTGCAGAGTCACGATCATAGCACTTTTGTATTTGTCTAGCACTCTTGCTAATTGAACACATTCACCTAGTTGCAAACCGCCATACTGTAACATGTCGTTTGTAACTTCATCTACTCCAGCAGCCTTCCCATTTTTAAGCCGTTTTATTGCACTTCTTACTTCTTCCACGCCTATACCCTTATCGCTCGCTGTGATTTTATTTATTCCAGCATTTTCCACATTCACACTTATCCCAGTGTCTCTGTAGCCATACTGCCCTTTAGAATATTCTTTTCAACGCAATACCACTTTACTCATCCCACTCCGTTTCATTTTCCCTATTCCGTTTTCAGTTTACTCGAATCCTCACATCCTGCCTACCCACTTCCAAAATAATCCTTTATTACCGTCAAAATAATTCTGCATTTTCATTCCCCCTTCCACCCTCAGACGCTTTTAACTCTCCTTCATAGATTCCTTTGCACGCTTCCTTTTAATCCGATATGCATTCAGTAGATCCATTCTGTTCTTCTCATCTTTGGTTCCAATCATTCCCTTATATATTTTATTCTTCTCCTTTACAGCATCTTTCACGGCATCATTCCACCATGCGTTATTTTTTGACTTTTCAATCGTAATCACACCTCATACTTTAGTTGCCCACTCTATCACGAGGCCTTTCAGCCTCATCCATGCACATTCGATGCCACCTTTTCCAATTTCATACTTCATACTGCAATCTTTCTGCTTTCACTCTAGCCTTTCTAGCAACTACCTTTTTCTTATATACCTACTTTCTGTCAAGCTCAATTCTTGCCACTACCAGAAAGTGATCGGTCTAACCTTCAAAACCCCTCATCTCTGGCGTGTCCTTTACCAATTCACTTAACCTGTCATCATAAACGATTAAATCAATGGTGCTTCTAGACTCTCCTCTTTGCCACATATACAAATGGATATCCTTATGTGTAAACCACGTATTCGTTACAAACATGCCCTTTTATAAGTATAACCCAACTAACGCTTCCCCATTCTCATTCGATCTGGGATCGCAGTAAGGGTCAATTAATTTCACAATCTATGTTTTCTCTTCTTACTCACATCCAGACCCTCAGGTCACTCAGTAAAATCACATGACATGCATTAAGTACCCCTTCTAATTCTATCCAACAGGTTTCACATTCATCCTGGTTATCACTATTACTTTCCTGATGTCTATCTTCATTTGAACCCATAGTAGCCGGTGAGATACCAATTAGTACCTCCTTACATGCGCTTTAGCTAATTCGCTCAAAATTAATCCCACACCCTTTGAACCATGCGTCCAACTCTCTACTTTAGAACAGAAACCTAGGCTCCCTCATCCATCTCTAGCACTTCTTTCCCTTTCCACTTGGTTTCACTCACACACAGCTCATCTAACCTTCTATCTCTTATTTCACTAAAAATCTTGCGGTTCCTTCCATGCTTCCCTCTTACATTCCACGATTCCACTTTACATTCCATGTTCTCACGTTTAATCCAAGGTGGGCCAATCTTGTTCAATCTCAGATGATCATCATGGATTTGACTGTTCCAGGCTTTCCTTGGGCCATTTTAGCAATATACTGAAAGGTAGGCCTAGATGCTAACCTAGATTGTACCCTATGCCGATCTAGCATTCCCATACCGGTCAGTGTTGACGTATTTAGCCTACGTGCTACAAGCCCGGCCACAATCCCAGCATTACCCCAGGCAAAGTCAGAACGTAGTTGCCCGTGCCACGACTACTAGCAGGTATACGTAATGCACTGACATACTCGGGCAAGGTACTCAATTACAGTAATCTTCGATTAAAAGCGCTTACAAGTTCAGACCTAAAATTATCGAATTATAAGAAACTTTACCCAGTAAAAGTTGCATGCTATTCAAAATAATTCAAAACTAAAAATGGAGACCTTCACAGGACAGCCTCAAAGCTAAAAAAAACTTTGCATATAAAGTATTTGTATGCTTCAAGAAGTTTAAATCTAAGATGAATAGCCAATAGAGTTATAAAACTGAGACATTTAATTAGATTAAAACAGTATTCGTTGAATCCTTTGTAGAGACGGAAGTTTTACTTATAATTCAGACTGAAGTTGAATTATACTTATTTACTTCGCACCCAGAGTTTAGCATTAAGAGAATTATTACGTATATTATCAAAACAGAACGGAAATCTTAACTATAAGTCTCCCTGCGTTAGCTATTTCGTGTTCCTGCGACTTTCCTTGGACGAAGTACAACTTACCAACACATCAATTTCACAAGCCTAACTTCTCATTGTGTGACTACATTAAAAGCTAAATTCTAAGAAAACCTGGAGGTTTAGAAATAGGACTTATTTAGCAGAACAAAAGAGAAGTATAAAACTAAACGTGACACAATATATAAAATGTGATTCCCCTAAATGAAAGTAATAGATTACAAATAAAGGATGCCGTTTTGAATTGTAATCTCATAAATTAAATGAGGAAGATGCTATTAAACTATTATACTGGCGTGCATCTTTGGATAAATGATTGGATTATAAATAAATATATATTCGCTGAAAATTACAATAGTGCGTCACTGAAGTGTAATAAGGTAGGGTCTGCTCAGCTACCACCATCCTAAGAAAGTAAATCAGTAACATATCTTCTCATAAGCGTGTCAGGTGTAATTTTCTTTATTAAAATTACAAAGGAATTTCATAATATTATTGTTTTATACAAATGTTGGTGCTGATAATTATTTCTGTAATTTAGTAGAACTCAAAATAGAATCTAAGATTTCTTGGATTTATGGAATAATAATTTAGGTTAATCATGAACATAGAAATATAAATGATTACTGCAATCATGCCCAACGGGCATGCTGGGTTAATATCCAGAGAGTTATATGCTGCGTTAATTTAAATACGAAATTTAGCAATTGTTGAAAGCGTACGTAGATAAAGCACCCTCGGATTATGTTAGTCTTGACTATGCTATTATATGCAGGTTGAGCGTGTGTAGAAATATCCCTAAAAGATAAGAATTTGAATTAATTTTTAGTTAATTATTTGTTTAGCTATGTTCGGCTTATCATATAGTGGCAACTTTATACGAGGGGTGCTGAAATTGTTTCTGGAATAGGAATGAAAGCACAATGAAAATACAGTAATAATGCTTCTATTGTTTTTAGAATATTCTCCCTTAAAATAAATACACTTTTGCATGCGTTCAAACCAGTTGTTGAAGCACTTTCTCCATTCTGAAGATGGTATAGCAGAAATGTGGATTTTGAATGCTTTCACAGCATCTTCAGGTGTTGAAAAATAATGACTCATTAATTATAATTTTTCCGTTTCAAATAATCAACAGTTTGTGATGCTGTCTGTGGCGATGCATTGTCATGGTGCAAGATGATCCGACGTTTTGCATTAGCATTTCTCATTCCATTGATGACTTCCGGTAAGCAAATGCTTGTATACCAATCAGCATTGACCATGCGACGATCGTCTAAAGCGACGGTAGCAACTTACTAGTTACGGTGAGAAGTATTGCAACCATTTTCTTTGAAACACTTCGTGAACGGGCAACTTTTGTTGGATTCAATTCATCTTGAAGTACTCAAACGCGTGGCTGTTGCTTTGTTTCTGATTCATATAAATAAATCCAAGTTTCATCACATACAATGATGTTTTAAACAAAATTTGAAGCACCGCGTTTAAGTTTTTTCAGCATTTACTTACTCCATGGAACACGCGCCACTTTTTGAGCCTCCGTCAAATTTTGTGGAATCCATCGGGCACATAATTTTTTCACATCTAATGGTAATGCAAAATCGTTGATATTTATTTCATGTCAATGCCAAGCGTCGATTCTGTTTCGCGGTAAATCACATGTCGATCCATTTCAATCATCTCACGCACAGAAACAATGTTTTTTGAAAAACACTAGTTCGCGGACGACCTTCGCGATATTCGTCACTGAGATTACTTCGACCAAACCTGAATTCTGAAAACCATTGATAAATTATAGTTTATGGTGGTGTATCGTTACCAAAAGCCGAAAAAAGACGATCCATATACATTGCTATTGAGTTAAATTACTTTTAAAATCATAAAAATTCATGGCGTAAAAATGTTCGCGAATTAATACCATTTTTGTCGATAGTTGTTTATTTTACGCTTAAATACAAACGTTACCAAAATATGTTTTATTCAAATATCAATGCTACATAGCCTAAATGATGTAAACTTTTACGATAGTGCCATCAATGATTCTCTAACAACGACGGAAGTACTCGATTCCCGAAGCATACGCAGCCCCCTCGTAAAAGGCAAGAGCTTTAGAGGCAAAACAATTTGATTTAAGTATATTTTATACACTACCATATATGCCAAATACAGTAAGTAAACGTTAATTGATTAGATTGATAAGCTTAATTATACATTGTACCAATTTTATTGTTTATGAAACACCAATATTATTAAACTGCTTACAATCTATGAAATTATTTAGTGTAATAATGTTTACTTGTAATATGACTTCCGTGTACTTCTTAATTTTATGGTTAACTAGGTGTTACCGGCAGCTTTTCTCGCGCAGAAGTCGATATTTGATTCATGAGTGGAACTTATAACTTCAATTTTTATTACTTGTTAGTTTTGGGCCTAAAACTGTGCAGATTTATTTAGTTATTAATTAAGCACCTCTTTATATATCACATTAATGGTGCGGCTTTCATGTGCTAGAATGACCCGGCTCTTTGCGGCACTCACTGTCGAACAGGCCACAAAGCATTTTCTGTGAGAAAATCAGTCATCCCTCAGGTTTATTCCAGCCATTTTCAGTATATACTCTTGCGCTTCCTAAATAGTCATGGCGAAGTAGAACTTCAGGGTGAATTGTAACCTCATGAATTCAAAACGGTATTCTGATTGTATTAAAGGTATACGTGATATGAATACATTAACAGTTCGATGAAGAGCCGTTATTTACAGCCTCGTGCCATTACATAACTTTGTGGGTTCAAGTTTATGACGAGCTGGACGTGCCTTGTGCCCCAAAGATAGTCAAAGATGTTGATTTCTTCCTCAATTAGCAAGATGCTCCAGCCACCACAGAGGAGATAGAGAGGATCCTGCGTCTAAGATTAAATTAATTGGGCTAAGATTCAAGAATGCTCTGAAAACGCCAAAATCGGGGATAGTCGTAATTTATGGGCGCCACTTTACCTTTAACGTCTTGATGGTTAGATGGTTATAGTGGAATTAGATGGCAAAGGATCTTCTTCTCAAAACCGATTGATTATAATTTTACCAATGCATACTTACTAGTTAATTACCTATTTAGGGTACGCCAATGGATTACTGTTTCGATCAGGTCACTTAGACTGATACGCTACAGTATGTTACTTACTAAACTTAAACTTTTTCCCTGAAAGAAGGCACCTGTTAATAAATTTATATGTGTCTATAATTACAAAATAAAAGATGCTGTACGTTAGAAGCTCCATATAATAATGACCTAAGGAAATCGAATGTGTACAGTTATACGAAATACATTGCTCTCATTTAAAAGTAAGAAATTACGCTAAGTAATTTGTATTCTATGACAACATTACGGGACCCCTTTGAATTATATAATTTTACAATTACTACTAACTCAGGTAATACAACAGACTCTTCCGTAAAAGCTTAAGTTCGATAAACAACTAAAATTGGTAAATAAAAGCTAAGGTAAATTTGTTATTACTATCAGTTACTATAATCGCCTTTTACTTATGATTTGATAGAATTAATTGTTCCAGTCGTAATTAACTCTTGTGTACACGGATAGGTACAGATGTAATTTTTTAATCTTTGAATGTTGATATTCATCGCTATTTTGTATTAAGCTAGCTTAGTGTTTGTGAGATCTAAGAGGGGACCCAAACAAATATATATTCTGAGAAGAGTACTAGTTTTCTATTACCGGAATGAAAATCTCGGAGATTTGCGATCTATACTGCGTTGTGACACAGATCGGTAAACATGTACCTTTTAGGGATTTTCACGAATTTAAGAAGTACAATGAAACAAAAATTAAGTAGAACTTAAAATAATGTGTTTTCAATAATTTTTCTTTACAAATTACAAGTATAGCATTGTTATTGCTTGAGTGTTCTCGTCTCATATTAAACGTTTGTAAGCACAACGGGATTTTCTAGTTTTCCTATGTGGTGACCTACAGAAAGAATAGGTTTATGTCGTTTAACACCTTTAGATAGAATAACACCTGCTGAAGGAGCATCTAATGTTACTGGTTGCTGTAGCAGTGATTTAGTGGAAATTTTTGATGAAAATACTTTATCAACGTATTGCATTTGAAACCTTTTTCCTATTATGGATATTACTAAACTCCTCCATAAATCCTGATTGATAGTGTGACAACTTTGGGAAGACTTCTTGAATGAAGGATTTTTTTTGTATATATATAATATAACTTACTAGATACGTTGCATCAATAACATCATAGAATAGAGCCAGTGTCCATCGGAGAATTACGCATCCCGTCGAATAGTGAGTCAAAATTTTACCCACCTTTTGAGAAGTTATAATTGTTTATAGTTTCTGGTTTATTTTTGGTCCACTAACATTTATATCATCTTGCATGGTTGACAATACCATTACAGATTTTCCTTTCTTTGGTACAAATGAGTAAATCAGCACTCTGGCACCATCACTAAACCTAAAGTTAGACGGCAATGGCTCCCTTTCTTTATTTACCATCATTTCTGCTGGTATTTAAACCTTATTTATTTGCAGTGTACCAACAACAGGAAAGTTGCATGATAATAGCAACCGCGCGATTTAAATAAATTGTCCATGGTAACATTGCGGCTGGTGCTTTTATAAATAATTCCCAACTCTTGATTCCTTTCCTGGCCGGACAGTAGCTTTCGAGAATATATTTGTCCCTTTAGCGGATATTTTAATGCTATATTTTGCCAGCTTTGGTGGGATATACTGAGTGAATCTCCATTTCCCTATAAATGGGAAAATTTGTTCGTCGATAACTACATAATTTGAAAGAACATAATATGTTTTCATTTAGTATATTAGCCATATGTCAGCTATAGCTGCTGCTTTGTCGGTTTCGAATTGCTGACTTCTAGCTCTTTCATTGCCAAAACGAATAATCTAGCGATTCAACAGCAACGGTTAATAGACAAAGTAGCTCGGTACAGTGAGTATGCATCACACTTTTATAGTTCAAAACTAGAGTAGCGTACTCCAGAAGTATTAGGTATACCTAGATACTTATCGAATTATTTTTGTGTGAGATTGCGTCAGAACTTTGATGGTTTTCTACCTTTCATGTGTTATAGAACTTGATAGTTTTTTTTTATTTCTTGCTCTTAATATCACATCACACACAATATAATTTATGTTGCACTTGAAGATATCACGCATTTGTTTGTTTTGTTTGCTTGGTGGCTGAGAGATGCGGAAGTTCCCTTTACCTTCTTGGACTAGAACTGCTACATAGTCATTCCGCTATTCCAATGAGAATTTTGCCGAATTTTGAGGAGTTTCACAGCTAGTAGGGATTTTTAGTGTGCAAAACATCACATTCACACGGGATCTACGATTTTACTTCGTTATCCGGGAAGAAGGTACGTTTTTAAATTTTTCTCCACTGAAAAATTTACCGACCTCGATCGGGTTTAAACGCGAGTCCCTTGGGCCTAGAGGCAAATATACTAACCACTCCACCAGTCGTGGCAGGCCAATATCGCGTATAGAAATTCCTCAGTAGATTTGACCGGCATAGGTTTTTAACGAAGTATGATCAAGTTTAAAATTTGAGTACTCGCAGATGGATCTCCATTTCATAGGTTTTGGTCTTTACTGCTAAATAGTTCTGCATTCGTTGTGTGTCTTTTATCTACACCACCATTATTGCTGTCATTGTTATCATTAGGTTTATGTGAATCAAGTTCAATTTAAACATTCGATCAATGTAGCCATCGTCTACATCTTCGGGTATCTGTTACAGTAAATCCGCTAATGATGAAATTAACACAAATATTTCAAAATATACCTAACAATTATTTAGACCTTTCTCTGACAGACAATATGTCAATATCAGAATCGTTTTTTACATTAATTTTAGTATCAATATCGTCTTGCTCTGAATCACTCTCATCTAACAAACTCTGCAAATGAACTTCTTGTTCTTTACGGTTCAAACTATAAAATAAAGATGATAGAAATTCAGTGTATCACAACATCTAGAAATTTTATATAAGCTACAGATTATAACCTCCAGAAATCCAAACTTACTTATTAAAGAAACTTATTCTAGCACACAAGGTACTCCTAATTGCTTACATATATATTAATTAGAAAATGTTAGATTGCCTTCTATTTATGAAACCATTTGTTACTTACTTTTTTAAAAATGAAAGCAAAAATTTCAAAGCCCAAATAATAATAATATATACACAATTTGCAGATACCAAAGAAGTTAGCACCTACCGCTTATATTATACAGCTCAAAATTCGCTTCCGCCTGGCATGATATCAAATATGGAATTAAAATAAAAATCAGTTACACCGTGTCAGCCCTTGCTGTGTTTTGTGAATATTTAAGTAATATTAGCGCATTAGTGATGCATACTTGTATACGTTACGTATTAAATAAATTTAATTGAAGTAGGATTCCTTTAAATTCGGCAAGAAATCATGTTCCTAATGAATATATAGGTTGAAATCGAAATCTATTTAGATCCACCACGTATTATATATAAAATTATTTATTTTGATGTTACATATTAAAAAGTTATATTAAAAAGAAGTCGATTATTTTGCATTCCCATAGACGGTGAAATCGTTGTTGCCGCCTGTGGCTGGCAAAGGACCGTCGGATAACGTATCAATGTGACCTGCGACCATGCGAAAAACGTATAGGTAGTATCTGAAATAAGTAGCGTATACGTTTATGGGAGAACTTATGACAACCGAATATCCAAAACTAAATAAAAATGTTAACAAAAGGAACTACCGCTATCAACTAAAACAATTAATACAACATTCGAACTGCAATGTCACGTAAAAAAATATAAGAAAGCACCAAACCGCAGTGCTTTATGTAGGAGCAGCTTTACTAGTGCGTACTTCTTCGGAATAGCTTCATAGTTATCACAACTCTTTAAAGGTACATACACACCTGTCTGTGTTTGTATATAATTTCTTTTCCGTGTACACAAGGGTTAAACAACGAATGAAAGGAGAGCTTTATTAGATCACTATTTAACCGTAAATTTATTGTAAAACGTCACTTACATGTTGCGGGAAGTCTGACGATTCCGGATGCGGCGGCAACGTAGTGGCATCAAAGCCTAGGTCCCAGATGATATTGTACCTGTAGCGTACTTGACGACCTCGTCCTTAACCCTTGGTCGGACATGGGTGAAAAATGAAATGGATCGCCCAAAATTCGCCGACAGGCGTTGAATAATGAGTTTCCGCGGATTCAGTATTTTGATAAAACGATAAACGAGATAACTCTTCGTTTATTAACTTTTCGGAATCTAGACGATTTCTCTAACAAGTGCACTTGAACTCACGACGAACAGAAAACGCATGCTCACCTTAAGGTAGGTAGCTCTGTACTGTCTGTTGAAAAAAGTTTCTTCTTGAACTTACGGGGAAAGAGGGATCGGTGGTTAACATTTATTTGGCGTTGCGTTTTTAAAACAACGCGTGAACTAGGAATTTTTGAATATTACTGCTATTAAAATAATAAGTATTGGCGGTTCACTTTCAAACCAGTTTATTCAAAAACAGGAGGGCCAATTTTTGTGTAATTTTTAAAGCTTATCAATAAATCATTTTTTATTATAATTGAGAAGTTTTGTTTTGTTACCTTAAGCCATTCCGTAATTCTTATAAATTTTATACAAAAGAGTGCAATAATTTGGCGTGTTCTCAGAATGCTTATCTTAAAAAGTTTATAACTTCGTTAGTGGTCAACAAAACTTAACGAAATTGGAATAGTATACATCCCAAGCCTTCAAAAAGAGACGGTGTATATGACAGTTTAGTAAGTACTTATAGTTTCTCTTTTTTTTACGAAAAAGGTAAATTCACCGCAATTCGTTATTTATGATAGAAATTGAAGATTTCCCTTTTTATAAAATGTATTGACATTATTTGAACAACAAAGGTTAATTGGTTTTAACAAATTATTAAACGTTGTCTTATAATTTGGTTTATGCTCCCGTCTTACCTTCGCGGAATGTTTCCCGAGCGCTCTTTTGCATACACTTTTGATCTCTACAGGTCTTCTCAATTTTTCTTTTAAGTAGATCTTTTCTTCTTATGTGTTAATTTCTCTACCTGTATAGTAAATGGAAAGAATATTTTGAATCTCTCTTCAAATGATTGAAATAGAGTCCTTCGAAATTATTGATTGTAATTTCGATATTAATAACCTTATAACATTATAATTTGCCAAAACTATATAATAATGTCCAATCAGTTACATATCCAAATATAAGCCGATTTGGACGAATGGTTTTTGTTAATTAATTTTTGAAATTCGACAATCTTAAAAATATCAATGAAAAACACATTTTTTAGAACATATTTTACATTTACCAGCGAACGCAACGTTGAAAAATCTTGAAATTTAGCACATTTATACAAAACTTAACTTCCATTAAAATAAACTGGGTTTAATGTAACTGGGTTTATTAATTCCTGAAGTACAAGGTTTGAAAGTGAACCGTCAATACTTACTATTTTAATAGTAAATGTTCTCAAAAATTGATTTACATCTCTAAAATTCCCGTTTACAAATATAGGTATAAAAATGATACTGGTAGTTTACCAATTGGATTTTATTATTAATTCACCTATATATGCACCGGGTGTCCCAACTAAATGACAGATACCGCAGGAATTTTAGACGCGCTGACAATCAGATTATGAGGAGGAAGACCAGCTAGGATAATTTACAGCGTAATCAGTTTGTACTACCGAATCCGAAGATTTATACTGCATTTCAACCCCTTTAATTAATTTAAACAAGACATCACTAATATCAGCCGTTTTGTCATTGTTGGAAGTCAAAATAGCATGCTCGCATAGCCAAACTATGGGTTTCGCCTTCATATTGGCGATATTGGCGTAAACTTTGATGGTTGCTTCTGTAAGAGATTCCATTACCGTGGCCACACTTGGTGGTATAATAACCTTATCGTCAACTGTAGGGTAATCTCCATCCGCTACTTGAAGCAAAGTCTGTGCAAACTGATCAACAGCAGCATCACTCTTAAGAGTACTCTGATGTTTACAGCGAGCTTCTGAAAGCGAGGCCACAATGATCGTAAACGTAATCTCACTCCATCGGCTCGTATTTCCCTTGGTACAACCTATAAGGTTTGTCGAAAGTTTCCAGTTAAGAGAAATGTAACGCCGACTATGAAGCTACCATTTGCTCTTATATCAATTAGTAATGCAGAGAGATCCTAGGTCTTCTATATGGCCTAGTGCATTTTACCCCATGGCATAGGTTTTGCTTCTTCGAGGGCCTGCGCCTTCTTAATCTGCCTTGAAATGTTGCACAAAGGTGTTTCTACATGCGTAACATTTAAGAGCAATTTAAGAACAGAATGAGCCGTTTTACCGCCATTAAGAAACGTGGCTGCGATACCACAAAAGGGGACTGCTACGACTATTCCGCGATTTCTCCGTACGATAGCCTATAATAAATTTAGAAGAAACGCTTTAACCGAGCCTGCAGGAGCACCTAAAGTAATACTTCACCAGTCCCATACTCTATACTGTCTAAAAGTTGCCATAAAATTTAAAATTGTTCTTTATTTACCGAACTTGGTTGTTGAATAAAACTTGTGCCTATAAATGTGTCATAGTTCATTTCTCTGGGATGGTTTCTGTACTTGTATAACTTTTTCACATATTAAAGGCCAAGGAAAACCATAATGCTCTAAACATTATCCTGCTATAGATAGTGCCGTGTTTGCAATAGAAATCAGGCAGTTGTAAACTTCATCCATAAAATGAAAGTCTCTTGCGACTCCGACCGAAATTGACGCTTAATGTCCTACGAGAGACTAGCCTTGAATTTCTCTAGCAGGCTATAAGCGTCTGTTAGTTAAAAAAGTATAAACAAAACTAAGAATAGTACCTATAGCTTGAAAGGAGAATCACAAAGAGCAGCACCTTCCATTGTAGCTCTCATCTTCTAGCAAACACACAGCCTTACACACTAACTGGTATATGGATAAATGATACCATTAGCAGTCTTCAAATCTCAGAATGATGTTGGCCCTCCTACAACTTCATGAAGGAAGAGACGAAGGTAGTAGCATTCGGCGTTTTTACGGTGGATAGTATACAGGTTGCGCAAAGCTCGAACAATTTTGACTTTCGGTCAACCGACGATACTTCCATGTTTTCGCCTGTAAAATTTGTTACGCTACCTCACATAGTCTGAAGGATTTTTGCAAAATTATCTGTCTTAAGAACATCAAAAAATGTCAAGAGAATAGTTTTCTGTGAATTATTTTCTTCTTAGCTACACTATTATCCTCAGTAGGATTAAAACGGTCACGCTGGTCATTTTCAAAATCCACTGTGATACGAAAAACTGCTGTAATCTTTCATATATCAGAAAGGCCATTATTCTCCAAACAGGTTCGGAGCTGCTGATATATGGGCTACTTTCATATAATTTGATCTCATAGTTATCATTTTTAAGACCTAGTGATGCCTGGTCGAATCCTTTATTGACGTATTAACATGTGTTTAATAGATTTTATAGAGCTACGACACTATGATGATTCTAAATAGTAAAACTTTGACACAAAACTAGATATTACGGTACCACCTGCCTGTTATCTAGGACTACACTTTTAATTCCAACTCTGAAGCCACCGACTGTAGATATCTTCGTATGTGTTGATGGTATCCGCCATCGCCTATTTAATTTTCTTTTATGAGCATTTGCTACTTCCTTTCCCACACGCAGATTTGTTGTTCAAATTTTCGCAAGCCCCATGGATCATGTTGGCATTGATAATTTCAGGAAGGATAAAATCTACTTCAGGTTCCGGTATCTTCATGCAGATGACGTTATGTATATTAACCAGAGAAATACGCTGCTCTAGCCATAGAATACGGATGTGACGAAGACCATGCTTCTGACATTTAACAGTATACATAAATCAACGAACATTTCAGTAAAATTCCCCTTTATTAGTAGTAACATTATTACTTTAGCTTTTACCTGAAATACCCGTGCAATAATGTCATGACGCTTGCGTGATTTTTGTTCTGTCAGCAATGAATCAGCGATACTTCTATAGAGAATTATATCTAATTGGGATGGGAAGATCATAACGAGCGTAATAGCGCACGTAGGTTGTTGCATATGTAGCCTTTTTATGTATATATCAGATCGATCCAGTATACAATAAAGGGAGTACCACCATCTGACCAAGTTGGGCAATACCTGAACCCTGCCTCCCTATCGTATTTTTCTGATGTTCATAATCATCTGCTCTGAGCTGTGCTTAGTTGCTCGTCATATATTTCAATCTTCCTGTTTGCAATTGTGCGTAGATGTCAACTAAATATTAACTACGATAGTGGAACAACCGATTTTAGGCAAGATTTAGCGCCGGTACAGTTTTCTAAAGGGATCATTCTGTTTTCTGATGACACTTGGGTACGTCAAATCGGTAACTATCCTCACTATAACAAAAAAATAGTGGATATTTCAAGGTAGAGCAGGCGCAATTTGTTACTTTGGATATGTAACACGGGCTGGGGTGGGGGTGTTCGACTATAACGAGAGCAACTTCACTTTTCGGTAAATTATAGCGTTCTGCGTGAGTATTAGCTGGTTTTGTATCAGCATGAATTACAGTATCAAACTTTTCACAGTAGTTGGGTACTTTTTGAAGAATTGTTTTTAGATTCCTTGGATATGAATTTTTCTCGCGCAACATCACTTACAATTGTTTGGAACAGATTTGATTTCACACCAGGAAAATTACTGGATCCCAAACTTGCCTTTTTTCGTCTTTTCAAATAAGGTAAATTTGATAAAATAGAAACTCTAGCTGGGGCAAAGGTTATGCTATTAACCAAACGATAAACCTCCCACTGCATCTTAAGGATATTCTTAAAATCATCTGTCACGGTTAAGATTGAAAAATTTCACTTTTACTTAGAATTACATTTAATCATTATTTTTAGGAACTTTTAGTCTGAAATTTGATTGATCTTTGTACCATAAAGTTAAGGCGTAATGTTGGTATATATTCTGTGACACTTTGTAAGTCTTTCATTGCTACTATATATTATTCAGAGTACCGTAAACTATAATTGTTTATTAGTATAATTTATGGGAAACTGTAATTCCAAATTCCGTTGTTATTGGACACCGCGATTTATTGTATTTATTTGAACTAAAATCTTTATTGGAACTTTACGGCCATCCTTACGCAATTTAAAGCTTGTCTATACTTTTTTGGCTATCGCTTTTGCGCCACACATGGGTATTGTCCTTAATTCTTTGTGTAACTGCCTTAACTTAAAATCGGGTAGGTATTTGCTTTGTACTTAATAACTTAATTAAGGTTGTATTTTGAATTCAGTAAGTTCACCGCTAGAATGTCCGATATCCTAAGATACTGGTTTCGGTATATAAGATGTGCTCCCCTTGTTGTCGATAAGGTCTTTTAAGCATACGTGCTTTCTTTGGTTTCTGCCCCAGGATGCTAACAGTACACGGATGAGAATAGGGTACTAATCTTGCTTTACTTATTTATTCCGTCGCTACATTCGCCGCCAACACTACAATGGCACATTTATATTAATGATTAATATATCGAAATTCTTGCACGATGCAAATATAAGTTTGAATTTCAGAATAAATTTGGAGAACCTTTCCCGTAATCATTAATACTCAACTGCCGCATTGTTGTTATCTGTTACGCCTAGAGTTATCTTTATACCAGTCTTGAAACATATCAACTTTCGAGTAACATATGAAGCAAGACATATGTCGTCCTGTTTTGCGACTATTTTCACTTTTATAGAATTTGTTTTGGTTAACTAAGAGATTAAATTCGAATTATTTAGTTTGTGTAATTATATGTACCGTAACGCCGTCTAAAAATTACTGTAACTATATTTCTTTATTTTTAGTGTCCCAGTAGAGAATATACCGACGAGACTTACTATGTAATCTTTTACTATCTTGCAATGTATTTTTATTAAATAATTAAATGTCCAGAATTTTCTCGAGAAAAATAACTTTTTCTTTTGGGTCTTTAGCCAGTTTATTTTATAGTAGCTGATTTACCTTCTGATAGATAGTGTAGCACAATAATGCAATTACTTAATTCTTAAATTCATGCTTTGGGCTAGCTTACGTTGGCGAGAGGCGAATATGCTATTTTGGACTCACGTCAATAATTGAAGTATGAAGCGCTTTCAACGAATTATTTTTGTTAGCTTTAATTCTACAAAAAGCCACCTTCATTGACCATTTGCTTGATGTAAATTTCTTACAGGAATATAACATACTATTATTATATTCAATTTTGCTTTAAGCAATGTGCTGTCAGGGCATATTTTTATGCTAGCTTTAATCCGGTAAAAAGACACCGTAATTAACCATTTGCTTGGTGTATGTATTCCGACGGGAATACAAAATACTTTAATTTCACCATATCTTTTTATAATTATTGCTATGCAATTGAGTTGCTGTTTCCGGCCATGTTGGTGGAATAACTTTTCTTGTCTTTGGACTCGCGTAAACTACGTTGTGCTGACCTGGACCCCTCTCCTACATGCACGATCTGGCTGGTGCATCTATCACTACGACGTCAAGAACTAATTTGATCTTTCACCAAATCTTACGTCGCAAAACTATTAGAAATGAGATTTATAAAGGCAGGTCTCAAAGGAGTGAAGTACTGATTAACAAAATCCGCTAAGAGTGCCATAAAATAACACAAAATCAATTGAGAAAAGTTAGATACAACATTAGGAAAAGACTTAAGGGTTGCATTATAAATGAAAGCTATTTGACAGAATATTATGTTTTTTAAAGTATTAACGTTCACTCCTTGTTTTGATCATATTATTACCTTTATTTAGTTACTATTATTTATAGTGCTGAATTAGCATATCCTATTTTTATTTGTTGTGAGTTATTTCACTTTCTATTTGTATCTATTACCGCTTAGATTATAAAAGACTGAGATGAAGAATTGAATTTGTTACATCTTTAATTATATGAAAACGTCATTAGAACACGAAATGTAAAATATAAATGGTCAGCCAAACTTGTGCCTATTTCAGCAATTGTGAAGAAATTTCTGAATAGCTTGTTTATTATATTGCAGCAAAAATTTACAAAAGAAATAAAGCCCTTAAACAATAAGCAATTACTGGTTTAATAAAAAAAAGTTAATTCAAAATAAATGGTAATTCTGGATTTGATCGTGAGGGCGATACGGATTGAATTCTAAATGTTGGTATTTTCACCATTCATTTGGTACAAGAGTAACAAATATAATCTTGCAGAAACCAGCTTGGTTAGTTGAAGTCGCGGTTTTTTTATACGATGTAACCAGTTAATAACTATGCAGCTGTATCCAAGATTTAATTTGAATAACAGAATTTCACCGAGCATTTGGTCCAAGAGCAAGAGAAAAAACCGAGGCAAAATAATCTTACTAGATGATACCACGAGTATGAAATATGATGTAATCCGATATAAGGTTAGGGACATCATAACCTAATTTAGTAAAAAGGTAATCGTTCATAATACGATATACCGTTTCAGTCCTACTTTACAATGACATTCTGGGCTAGGAATTCCATTACAAAGGTAATTATGTGGAATTAAACTAGGCCTAACCTGTGCTAATCCGATTTAGCTTACAATAAACTTTTCTCGGTAGATTAAATCCAGGCACAACGTTTAATGATTTTTGTATAAAGACAGAAGCGGAAGACCATTTTTGTTTCCAATACTCGTCTTCTAATAAGAAGTCTTCACGCTAAATACGTTTACGTGATTTCAATTTTTAACTAGTTGATGCTGCATATCAGTGAATATAAGGTAACTATCCGTTAAGTTATTATACTTGTACCATTTTCTTTTCATAACAATCTTACGATGAATGTGTGGAAAAACAACATTGGACATAATTGACAACTAAAGCGTAGTTGTTGGTTTGAGAGTTCTAGAAATAATTCTCATCGTTGTATTTACCGGAGAATTAAATTTTCCTACATGAATTGAGTCCATTCAGTATGGGCAGCAATATTGTGCATTAGAAAAACTAAAAACTGACTACGTACTAGCAGTACGTAGTATTTCTACATTGACCCTTCAGCTTTTTCCAGCTAATTTTTGTATTACGTTATTGCGTCTTTTCAATTTCTATCTTAATTTTTCGGTACGTTGGTTGTTTGTCAACGAAGAATCCAAAGTGGAATCTAGATGCGTTGAATTGAATTTATCGTCTATTAACTATAATTCATTTGGATGTTCAAGATATGAGTATTTTAATTTAACTATTTAAAGAAGCACGTTTTGAGTACTAGGACAAAGACGCCATTTCTTGAAATATTCACATTATATCTTCTTTATGAGCAATTTTTACATCAGTGAAATCTATCTTTTGTGCAAATAAAACTATGTCATATTCATGAATCAATTTACAACCTTTTATTATAGGTATATTACTTGTCTGGATATTTAAATGGATTTGCGCCAAAAAATAAACCATTGCGGAGTGCATTATTTAATTGTCTAACCTTGTTTTTATTTAATTAACTAATTCAAAATGTTGCAGTTAAAGATTCTGCAAGATACGAGGGTACTCCATGTTCGCTTTTAAAGGAAGTGTCTGCATTTATTACACCTGTTCTTGTTGAACTCATAAATGAATCATTTTCCACTAGTATTTTTCTTACAATTTTAAAACAGGTTGCGATAATGCCTATATATAAAAAAAAGAATAAAACCAAAATGTCGAATTATAGAGCTATATTGATTTTAGCGGTATTCTCAAAGATCTTGGAAAAGGCTTTTTATACCAGACTAATTAATTTTATAACAAAAAACAGTGGTCAGATCGATTGTCACTTTGGGTTTACAAAAATTTTTCTACGGAAGATGCCACTGTATCATCCTTGAATAACTTTATGGTTGGTCTAGATCTTAACTTGAAAGTACTTGATATATATTTTGATCTATCTCGTGCTTTTGAATCAGTAAATTTGTCGATTTTAATAAAGAAATTGAATAAATATGGTATTAGAGGAACTCCTAATAAATGGCTTACGTCTTATATATCGGGTCGTACTCACCAAGTTATTTTGAGAAGCAAGAATAAGGAAGCTCGATCTAAATTTCGTCATATACGTAAGGGTGTCCCACAGGGAAGTACCATAGGACTCCCCCTATTTTTGATCTTTATTAATGACATTCGTACTTACCTTAAAGCTGAACATGTTACATTGTATGCAGATGACACATCAGCTGTAATACATGCATACAATACTCACACCTTATCTAATAGATCTACCCTTTGGTATCTGTCATGAGCAATTATTGTATTGATAATGGTCTTGCACTGAATGCGTCTAAGTCGGATATGTTACTTTTTTCTTATAACGATATCAATTATAGTGTTTCAGTTCGTAACGGAACAGGAAGCATAAAGAAAAGTAATGTTATAAAATTTTTAGATGTTTTCACACACTAAATTGACAGCAAGGCATGTAGCAGAAATCACAAGTGTTTAACCACGGCCGGAAAAGCTTCAGTAGAGCGAGGTACGATTCATCGGTACTTGCGAGGCTAAACAATGTAGAATTAATAAGTCTAAATCGGTAAAAGGTGGGCTACACTGTTCTCAAGACAAACTGCAGACAGGCGGTGTTTGGGAAACACCTTGTAAATCATGGTATTAACGGCCTATCCTGAAAGTGGAGACAGACACTTTAGCGGTACTGCAGATACTGGTTTATATCTAAAAAGGAACCTAAAAATGCTAAAGGTGTTAATTAATTTATGATCACCCCGTATACAAAAATTAATGAATGATGCTAATTGAAGATTCAAATATTGTTTACCTTACTTTCAAAATTTAGAGTGTAATGTGCATTGAATAAAATAACTACGGTCTGATTTCAGAACTGACCACCCAGTATATTATTTAATTAACTGACTGAACTTTAAATTCTTTTAAAGAGAAATGCTATTCTTACTCAGAGATAAATAATTTATGACTTTCACTTCATAAAATTAGCAAATTACTAATTAACTTTTTGCACGCGCACTGTATATTTATTATAGCACTTTAGGTTTTACGTCGATGAAATAATAACCAAAATTGAGCACAAGAA
>JAHWXV010235373.1:0-21889 GCA_024586415.1 Phrixothrix hirtus | reverse complement strand
ACAAATTAGAGAAAAAACGCTAGAGACGGCGTTAGATTCGAAAAAAAATAACAATTTCAAATAGTCATCATCAATTACCCAAGTCGCAGAGCGTGATGGTATAGTTCGACACAGCAACGATAGATGGGGGTAGAGGGCAACTTGGGTAAACTACATCGTCACGCTCGTAGATGGCGTAGCAGAGTTGCAAACCTAACCTTTAACTATAACTACATAGCTACACACATAGATGGGGTATGAGTTTACTTTCTATTTAGCAAAGACTCAAAACCCGATAACTACATCGCTACACTCATAGATGGCGTATGCGTTCACGTTTAAATATTGGGGCCCCATTTCTACCGCTGGAGAAGCGCCCCGGGTCCAATTTCTACACCTAGGGCTTCGCTCCTCCACCAACTCGGTGGCCGTCTTGGGCCCCATGTTATAGCGGCCATTTTGGGGTCCCCATGCTCTGGTGGCCATCTTGAGGCCCCGTTCCTGCATCTAGGGCTTTGGCGCTCCACCAAATCGGTGGCCATCTTGGGCCACATGCTATAGCGGCCATCTTGAGTTCCCTGTTTACTGCTGGGGCAGAGTCCGGGGCCCCATTTCTACATCTAGGACTTCGCCTCACTTCAACATCTGGGGCTACGGCCCTTCAGACACTCCGGCGGCCATCTTGGAGCCCACTTCCGCTGGGGAATCGGCTTTGTTTAACTACTTAAATATAGCTGGTTTCTTATTTAAATAGAGGATGGGAATCCTATTAAATTTCTTATTACTCATTCAAATTATAAAGTTAACCTTGTTCGTCTATGAACGTTTAAAAAATGGTTATTTTTCTCGAATTTTACTGAAAAATCAGTCACAAAATCTAAATTACACTTAACATAAATTTTAAAAGTGGACAATTGGATATTTATAAAAACCTAGACAAAGCCATTCACAGTACTCGAATGAACTATTGTAAAATGTTTGTCATTGGCAGAAAAACGCGAATGATGCTACATTATATTGAAATTGTGCAAAATTATTCCACCACCGCCTTACCATTGATATTTAAACGAGATAAAAATGGCATGGGATAGTGCAAAAGAAAGTTATGAACAAACCATTATAAAAAGTGTAACATGTCACTCAGGGGTTTTGGAATTATGGGTAAAATGCTTTAAGTAATATAACACCTAAAACTTGGAATAGCATATGTTGTTGATGTCATCATCAAAATCAAAATATTAATTCGCACCAGCATGCCTGAGAATAAATACAATTGTACAGATTAAAATCCTTAGACACAAATAAAGTAAATTAACTATTAACGTAAATTATTTATTTGTAACAGCATTTTAGGCTAGGTTGTCAAGATTATAGAAAACGCCAGATTTGCTAAAGAAACGTAAAGGTACAAAGTAAAGCGGGACCCTCTCAATAGTAAGTGTATTTAAAATTTGCAAAGGATGTTTTACCAGGTCTACCGACCACATCCCTAAGCTAAGATTTAATACTAGGTTTCCGTACATCGACATGATTTATGCAAATTAACGTGAGGATTGTAAACTGACGCTAACCGACAACTAAATTTAAACTCATTGGTATAAATTTAAAATTCACGCTTCGAGAAATCTATGTAAATGTCCAACAACAAAGAATAGTCGTATTCGCTGATCAAAAAGTGTTATTCAGTATTTCAGTTAAAGGTCCGGTGCTCATGTCAGCGTCAACAATTAGTTTAGAGAAGGAACAAACTACAATTAATTTGTCACACCTATTACAGATGATGTCAGGTCCGCACTATATTCAAGAAATTATGCAATTTAGCCACAAATCAGCTTGTGAAATAAACACAAGGTGGAAATTGAACATACTGGAGATCTGCTACAGTAATAGTAAGGGCAGTTTGCAATTTCAATAAATTAATTTAAGTTTGGGACTGACACGAAACGTGAAATGTTAAAAGACATTCAATTACATATTTAAGAAAGATTTATCTAAATCTAAATAAAGGTATATAGTACTAGTATTCATTCTGAAATTCTATCATTTAATACCCAAGTAGACTGCAAGTTATGTTTTAGTAACAGATATTTTATTTTATGTAAATATAAATTTTTTTTCCTGTAAACTGATAACATCTATGCCGTAAATTAAATAGCTTTAACATTATTTAGTTTAATTAATCGCATTACTTCTTTTATTGCTTGTTTATTATTTTATTATCTTATTTTTGCGTAGTACATGTATATGATATACTTTTTATTCCATACTAAATAAATAAATTAAACTGAATAGTTGTTCGACAAAAATGACAAAGTTTGCTTTTAACAATAAACCCTTAACAGGAAAAGGTAGATAACTTTACTCGTTGCAACTGTCATTTCAGTCAGAGGTTAGAGGTACAGTAGACGTAGTTGTTTAGCCGTTGATACCAAAGTAAATAAATAGATAGCCGCTCGATCAACCAAATAATTGTAATAAATCAACTGTACAGTCGCGACCAACAAATAAAGTCGTCACACTGGTGAAGTTATTAAATCAATATATGAAGTGGAAAATATTTAGGATAATATGAGTCTATTGAGTTCTATTGCTAATACAGGTTACTCAAGCGATGATGTTCATAGTGATAGTGAATGTGACGACAATTAGTGTTCTGTTATAATCTTGAGTGGCATTATTGTTTTATACCTGAATGATTTTAACGTACCGTTTCATTCGTTTAATTAATATTAGCACAGAACCGTTAAAAGGACATTTACAATTTATACATTAAATAATAAATGTACACCTTATTATTGAATAGAAGTGTGCAGTTGGTTAATCAGTATAGTTTTCACTTTTAGAAATAAACAGTTGTCAATTTATTTAAATTTTTTAGATGTTATTTAAATTTTATATTAATACACATTAATTATCTGAAAATATTACGTTTGGACTTGCACTGAATAGTTTTAATATTAACTACTCATTAAGTTTTGCAGATATTGCAATAAAATACTTTTTTCTCGCAATTACTTTCGCACAGCGGGTATGGAACCATAAACAGCATCTGAGGCACTCACAATTTTTTCCTTTTGATCATTTTCGCAGAACTTGCAGAACCAGCTTGAAAACGTTATATTGTCACTCTTTGTTTGCCAGTTTTAGCGCTGTTTTTTCCAGATTCTTTATCAAGAGGGAGCCTCTTGTAAGGACTACCGGTGATTTCAACAGCAGATGATGTTGTTTTGCATCTTTTCCTTTCTTTTAGGGAAGATTTCTTGTGGGACTTGAGATACTTCCCTACTACAGGCTTGTTTTGTGGGAGTTGAAGGATTCAGGAGTGTATCATTTTCACTAGTTTGTTTCGATGTTCCAGGGAGTCCTTAACCTATCTGTCCACTCACTTGTTTTCCCTCATTTTCAGCTACTGCCCCTGGACGGGACATAGTCGGCACGAAGTCCGAGTCTTGAAAAATGTGTGAATCCACCGGGCCGATTCCAGTTTTAGAGAAGCCACTAACTGTCAGAATTTGTACAAAGCCATTTATCAGTTACTTGGTTGCAATAAGTTGCAAGTGGCTTAAAGAATGCAACGTCCAGTGGCTGTAGCCTGTGAGTGGTGTGTGGAGACAGGAAAACCGTGATTACGCCATTGGGCCTAGCTAAGTTAATAGCTTGTAGGTTTTTTGTGCGTGTTGCATGTTCGTCCAATATTAGCAAGACCTTTTAGTTGGAATCAGATTTAACTGTACGGATGAAGTGTTCCATCCATTGAAAAAACGGTTCACTCGTCATCCAACCACTGTTTGATATATCCAATTCGGTGCTAGGTGATGTTCCAGGTTTTAAATCATCATAAAATGTTTTTCGCTTAAAAACTTGCCTTGGATGCACATACATATCAGAAGCACTGAAGCAGCAGACACATCTGGTGTTTGTTCCCCTTTCTCCATTAGTTATAGCTCCCACTTGATGTTTCCCTTTTGGTACAATGATCTTCTACGGCTTCTGCTCTGTGAATAGGCTAGTCTTGTCCATATTGAAAATCTGCATATCCCGAAAACCATGTTTGTCCACTAAATCAGGAAGTACATAAAAAGTTTAATGACAGTTTCTTTGTTGAACCCAAATTCCCTAGCTGCCGAAGCAGCTTCAGTTTGGCGCAGAAATAATTCAGGATACCGAGACAGGAAATTATAGTACCATTGTTTACCTGCCATGTCATTTTTAAACCTATTCATAATCCCATTTACGTCTGCCAAATCAAAGGCCAACCTTTGCAAGTCAGCTCGAGAACATTCAAACATATGTGATTCAGATAGGAGAATGTGATCGGCCGGTTCGTCCTCAAGCTCTACAGTACCACGTCCAAATTTCTTTAAATCATTACGTGATTTCGCTTTTTATTCCCAGTCACCTCTTCAAAGTGGGCTTTAGAATGCCGTACATTATGCATAGTTCGTTATGTCAGCATCACCATTTCGGAAAACATCAGTAGTCCTTTCCATGTCTTCTTGGGACCATAAACCATATTTTTTATTTACTGTCATCTGAAGAAAGTATAGTTTTGTAAGAAAAGTGTGTAACATTATTTTTAATTATTAGTATTTTCGGTGAATTGTGGTAATTCAAATTAGATTATTTAAATGACACCTTTTAACTGTTAGTTATTTGGATGTTGAATACTTAAATTTGTTTATAAACTAAAATTATGGATGTAAAATTGTAACAGAGTAAGCCCCTGTGCTTCGAATGTTTAGGTGAAATCGCCTCGGGCTAAAGATACCTAAGCGTCGGTACAATTTTTGAAACAGTGCTAAATTACTATTGCCTATACTGCCCTCCTAAACTCAAAGAGCGCATCTCAAGTTTTCCTCCTATTTGAGATTTTATTGATTACCGACTTTATATGCGTAGTAGTTCAATTTTCCTAAGTAAAATAGCATATACAGTCGGTAAGCAATAAAATCACAAATATAAGATACGCCCTTTGGGGTTAAGAGGGCAGTATAGGCAGTCGTTTATGCTACACACATAATTTCTTAAAATAGTGTGTTACATTCTTTGTTAGTTTTATTTCTTTGGTTGTTCGGCTGTGGTTATGCTTATCACGGGTAAGTTTGATTTCAGATTAATTAAGATTGTAATTTATTTTCTATCGTTGTCTATAGCAAAATCCAGTATCTATTATCGTCTATAGTATCCATGTATGAAGATTTAATTGAAGAAACAATTAGTATTGGCGTTATGGTTTTGGATAATTCGAAATAAGTTGGCTGGCTTCAACTGGATAAAGTTTACATCTGGAAAATAGTTGGAGCAAGTATCTGCTAATCTTTCACTCTTTCATATGAAATCCAGGTCGGTCTATCTTTGTTAGCCGCTGTACGTTATATACAACATAGGATGATAAAAATTCAAACTCCAATTTTTGTAATAACCAAAATCATGTTACAAGTCGATGTCCTTGCTTTTTAGAAATAATGTATTGTTTGTTATTATCTTTTGAAATGAAAATTCATTAGGTTCAAGGTTTATATATTTAAACATCATAAAGAAATTAACTCAAAAATCTACTTTCGGATAAAGCTTTAAGTAATACTTTAGGTTATATTTAATTATAATAATTTCTCTTGGTAAAATTTGATTCCATTTAAAGTATATGAAGTAGTTTATGAGATAAAATAAGTTGTTCTTGCTCAGTTTTATTATCCCACAGCTGTATACGAATTTACTTTCACAAATTATAAGTAGAATTTATTTTGAAATTATCTAGATTTTAATTGAATTATATATACGAGGCGTGACATTAAAATTTCTTTTGGAAACAAAAATTCGACGACTATTAATTCATTTAATGTAACTGCAATAAATATTTAGGTATTTTATTTAAAGAAAATAGGTATAAAATATGTTTAAGCTAATAATTAAAAAATTTATTTTGAATATTTCACTTCATTATATTTTGCTACAATATATAATCTTTGAAATTTGCATTTGATAGCACCTGTTAAGTTATAGTTTTAGAATATCGATAACAAATAACAACTGTTTCTTCTCCCCTAGCGTTCTTGTTGTTAGATGATATATGCCTAACGTCATCAATTTTATACATGGTCATTTTAATTTCTACTTTGTTCCTTTAAAATTAGTTCTTGTTCTAATGGACGCTAACCGAGAGAAATAGCTTGTGCCTTTTGCAAATGACTCATTGCGGTAATCGATATTTATTAATTCAATTAGGTTAGCAATGAGCCTTAGCATTGTAATTTATTACATCATTATTATGACTAATTTCTTATTCTACATTATGCCATTGCCTTCTAGAATTTATCCTTTCTATATAAACAGTAGATTAAATTCCCTCAGCTTAGTTTTTGTTAGAATTTCGTACTGTTAGTGACTAATGAACATAAATATAAATATATATAAATATAGACGTTATTGTTAGTATCTTATGAAATAAATATTTAAATAAATAAGTGTACATAAATGGTTTAATCTTAGTGAATACAAATAAACATTTTAAAACTATTAACTAATTTCTTTACATTGGTGTTAGTTGTGGGGTTTGCTTTAAAAGTTCAATACACAGACTATTATTAATCAAAAGGTAGTACTAATTTTTTTTATATGCCAGTTACAAGGAGCGCCGGAAAACAAAATATGGAGGGGTTGATTGAAATGTTGCAAAAGCTGCAGGATAAAATGGGAACCAATCAATCTACATTACAAGAAAAAATAGATTCCAATCAAGAAAAAATTAAATTTAATCAAAGTAATTTACAAAAAAAAGTGGTATCTATAAATTCAAACCAAAATAAATTGCACGAAGAAATTATAAACAAATTAAAAGAGGAAATGTTATCAATTAATGCAGGCTAAAGTAAATTACAAGAGGAAATGGAATCCAATCAAAATAAGTTACAAAGTGAAATTGGGTCTGGCCAAAATGCATTAAAAGAAACATTACTGGTACAGTAAAACAAGAAATGTTATCGATTAATGCAAATCAAAATAAATTACGAAAGAAATTACATTAAGTCAAAATAAATTAGAAAAAGGAATGGAAGATGTTACGAATGACATGTCAATATGAGGAAGTAACTAAGAAGTGTCACGAACTACAAAAAAGTTTACTCTGCTTGCCGTAAATAAAGAAGTTAGCATACCTAAGAAGAAAGTGGTTTCCACTATTCATGAACAACCAACAGCAGTGAATGAGCAGCAAGTTGGACATTTGCACGTTATTGAAAATGGCATGTCAAGTACTATAAGACACGTTAAAGCACCCACGTATGATGGGAAGACATCTTGGGCCAATTATCATAAACAATTCGTGGCAGCCGCAACATCAAATGGATGAACCATTGAAGAAAATGTGGCTGTCTTAATAGTGGCTCCACGTGGGGATGCTTTAGATATTCTACAAACAATACCAGACGATCTACAGAATAACTACGATTACCTTATTTCACAATTAGAAATGCGATATGGAGATAAACATCTGCAACAGGTCTACTGTGCCCAATTAAGAAATTGTGTACAGAAGCTTGGAGAGAACCGTCAGGAATTCCAAGCTAAAATTGCTTGGCTAGTAAGATTAGCATACCTAACGGCTCCAAAATGTTTTATTGAACAAATTGGGGTGCATACATTCGTAGATGGTCTTAGGGATTCTAAAACACAACAAGCACTTGAATTAGCACGTCCGCGTGGCTTTGCTAGTGAATTGACTCATACACTAGAATTTGAAGCGGCCAAAAAAGCGTCAAAAGGCCATGTTCGTGTGCTAACCATTGAGAAAGATAAAACAAGTGTGAGACTTTAAAAGAGCTGGTGTTAAGATTACTTAAGATGCAAAAGTCAACAGGGCATAACCTGCTATTCAAGAAGTGTGGTAAACAGCGGCATATATAGAAAAATTGTTAAAATTTTATGTGCAGTCCTGCTGATAACACAAATCACCAAGAAGTCACCATCCAAGCAGCATAGTTAAAACATAAACCGGATAGTCTTTAGATTAATGGAACAATTTCCAAATGCTGCTGGACACAGGAGCAACAAAGATAATAGTAAAACCAAATATTGTTGGGAATGGAAGATTATTGATGTTACAGCTGCAATTACGTACAGCTACAGGAAATCATGCAACAGTTTATGGTGAAATTACCTTCCAAACAACTCTAAAGAAGGGCACTGAATTAGAAACATGTTTGCCTATCTTATCTGTGATACGTTGCACGGAAACCAATAAAAGGGTATTGCCTGTAAAGAATTTATCTAAGCTGCATGCCCACAACGATTTCACACATGAGCAAAATGATAAAGCCAGCCAGTTAATCCAACAATATTCTGACATATTTACTACGGATGACGATTTGAAGGGAAGAACAAACGTTGTGACGCATAAAATAAATATCGGTAATGCCCAACCAATACGTCAACGACTAAGGAGGCTGTCTTTATCTAAACGAGAGGAAGTCGAACAGATAATCAAGACATCGCCCGTGAACGGATAATAGAGCCATATAGTAGTCCGCGGGCATCGCCAGTTGTACTGGTTAAAAAGAAAGATGTTAGCACCAGATTTTGTGTGGATTACCGTCGTTTAAACGATGTGACCAAAAAGGGCAGCTATCCCATACCCAGAATTGACGACACTTTAGACACGCTTTCCAGCTTCAAATGGTTTTCGACCTATGAAAGGTGGATATTGGCAAGTCGGTATTGAGCCTGAGCACAGCGAAAAGACGGCATTCTCTATTGGATCTGGTCTCTGGCAGTTCACTGTGATGGCTTTTGGTTTATGCAATGCACCAACGAAGTTTTCAAGGCTAATGGAATTGATCCTGAGAGGATTGTCTTGACAAACATGTCTAGTATACTTGGAGGATGTCATGGTTATTGGGAAGACCTTTCACAAACACCTGAAAGATCTCGAAGAAGTGTTTCAAAGACTACGAAGTGCACATCTACAACTTAGTCCGAAAAAGTGCAACTTGTTTCAAAACAAAGTGAAATACTTGAGCTATGTAATCTCCAAAAAAGGCGTGGCAGTTGACCCAGAGAAAATTGAGTTCATATGAGAATGACTACAACCGGAAGGTTAACATGAATTAAGAAGCTTCTTGGGATTATGCACATGCTACCATCGATTTATACGTGGATTTGAAGACATCACAAAATCACTTACAAAACTTACTAAAGAAGACCTAACACATTTACGGAGCAAACAGCTGCCAGGGGTCACTTGAAACACTTAAACGAACGTTGATAACGGCACCTATACTCAGTTACCCTAGAATAGAAGGAAGGTTTGTCTTACATATCGATACTAGTCACGTTGGCATCAATGCAGTTCTATCGCTAATTCATGATTGACAAAAACAAGTAATTGGGTATTTTAGTAACGTGCTGTTTAAATCCGAGGGGAACAATTGTGTTACGCGCAAAGAATTGTTAGCGATGATAAAGGCCGTTGAACATTGTTACAAATACCTTTATTGACGAAATTTCTGATTGAAAACTGATCATTTAGTGTTGAAATAGCTCCTGCCGTTGAAGAATCGGGAAGGCGAAGTAGTGAGATGAATTGAACGGCTACAAGAGTATGATTTTGAAGTTGAATATCGTGCCGAAAAAATTCATAGAAATTCTGACGATTTATCAAGACAGCATTGTACTCGGTTGGAGTCAAAAGTTGAAGATCCTATTATCAACAGTACTACTGTAAATAACCATGACTGGAACCCGGATAATGTTAAACAAGGTCAAAAAACGACCCAGACCTGAAGGTGCTATTAAATGGAAGAACGAAGGTCGAAGACTAGGTTGGGAGGAAGTGGCCTCACATAATTCCATTGTTAGAGCACATTCGTCCCAATAGGAGTCCTTTCAAGTTCAGGACAGACTTTTGTAAAGAACCCTTGAAAATGATTATCGAAATAAAAGGCGATTGCAGTTGGCGGTTACGAAAAGCATAGTAGCGGAAATTCTACGACATCTACATGATGGTCCATCAGGAGCTCATATGGGAGTAAAAAAATTTGGAAAAGGTCCTTGAAAGATTTTACTGGATGAACTGCAAGGATGATGTTAGGGTATGGCGTCGAAAATGTGTAATATGTGCATCTGGGAACGGTCCGTTAGGGAAGCGAAGAGCACCGATGCGGCAATATAATGTTAGTAGTCCATTTGAAATGGTAGTCATCAATATAGCTAGTCTATTTCCAGAAACTGAAGCGGGAAATAAATACATCTTGGTTATATATATAATGGACTATTCTGGTACGTAGACCGAAGCATATGCTCTACCTAATTAAGGGGCGGTTACAGTGGTCGAGATCTTGGTAAAAGGACTGTTTAGCCGTTATGGGATTCCTTTGAAATTACAATCAGACCAAGGAAGAAATTTTGAGTCAGCCTTGTTTCAAAGTCTCTGCCAACTGTTGAAATACGCAAAACCAGAACAACTGATCTTCACCGACCGTCACATGGAATGGTAGAATGCATTAATCGCACAATGGGAAAATATTTGTCAAAAGTTGTCTCGGATGATCAAAGAGACTGGGACGAGTACTTGTATCTATTCCTGGTGGCATATCGATCATATGTACACAGAACAACACGAGAGACCCTAGCCAGAATGTTTTTTGGGTGGGATATAAGACTACCGCGTGATTTGGAGTTTGGTTGTAAACATGGGGAGTTAAAAGTCACTGGAAATGCGTATTCTGGAAGCCTACAAAAGAAACTAAATTCCATACACGAGAGAGTTTGCAATAACATCTAGATTGCCAGCGATCGAATGAAAGCCCGGTATGATGTAAATTCCAAAATGGGAGGATTTCAACCCAATGATCTAGTCTGGTTGTACCAACCTCAGTGACGACGAAGTCTATCTCCCGAATTGCAAAGATCTTGGGAAGGTCTGTATAAAGTGATAGAAGGGATGAACGATGTAATCTACCGAATTATGGGATTGTCCAGTGGTTCACTTGAATCGGTTAGCCCCATACGCTGGAAGGAACGTAGAACCGGAGCAGCAAGATTGTGTGCAAAGGATGAACCATTTTGAATTGAAAGAATTAGCAGTCAAAAACACCGAACAGTCATTTACTGACTTCATGAGAACCTATTCGGGACACCACAAAGCTAGATTTGGGGTTACCACTGAGGAGTACAGAAATATGTTTGATGTTCTAGAGGAGTACTCTCTGGCTCATTGTGTCGCTAATAACGTCCGAATGTGCCGTGGAATTGCAGTTAAGTTCAAAAAGAGATATGGTGGCATAGAAGAAATATTGCAACAAAAGCCAGAACTTGGAAAGGAATGTCACCTACTACGTCGACACCGCCAATGTAAGCGAAGTATTTTCTACGCCCACCCCCCTCTCCAATTTAATTCAACTACGGTAAGCTGCGCTAAGTCGGGTTTCTATTGCAACACGAACGACCGAACCGGTTGCTGTAAGATGCTGCGTGGCAAGTGATAAACTGTTAATAATAATAGCAATAATAGTAATATTTATAAAGATACTTACACTTATATGTTAATTATCATTATAATCTTGATTATAATTAGGCCTATCATATATGAAGTTAGGCCTATATGAAAATGTATTTAGCCAGTCTTACTTAAATGCAACGCTGTGGTAGTTGTTAAAACATTTATATAAATGCTGTAAACATATTGTTTTAAAATATACTGATACAATTTATAAGAAAAGTAGCGGTACAATTGATAAGACAACGCCATATTTTTTTCACCTTAATTTTTATTGCACAGAGAATAGGACGAATTAAAATATTTCTGTGCCATATTACCACAGAAGAAGTATAGTAATGTGCTATATAAATAGATTTGATATACCTGTAAGAGTATAGATTCTTAGCTTTACAAACAGATATTTAGTTTCTAAGAGCACACAAGAAACTTGAACCGCTCCACTCCAGAATTTGCAACCGTCTGTCCAACCAGTTATATACAACAGATAAATACAACCTAATACACATTCTGTCCAACAAATGGTATCGCCATGCAGATAGTTTGCTAGATATATAAGTGGTACAATTTATAAGACCTTACCCTACTCATCCAGGTAGGAGGGTTTTGTATTAGACCTTCTCAATCCAAAAGTTGAAACTTTACATGAAATAGACTGTACTTAGAACAAATTCCTTTATTTTCAAACTTTTCTCAATTTAGCAATTGTTTAATTCTACTATTATCTTGATTTAGTTTAGTTGTATAAGTCGAGTTTTGTATGTTTACAATAAATATGTATTTATGGCCGTTGTTTGAACATAAATTTGAAATCACCGATTTTCTGTCATATAAAAGAAAGAACTAAGTTTCCTGAAAAGTTTATTAAGCTGTTATATTAAAATACACTTCCTAGTTTTTATGAGAGGGTTTTTCTAGATAGAGTGACTATTACATAGTTTCCTTTGTATTAATATAATTCATGATAACGTATTATTTTAATTTTAATGTGAGTAACTGTTTAAAATGTCTAACACATTCAAACAGGCGTAAAGAATGAAAATGTAGAAAACATTCAATAATCAAAAAGCTATTTGAGACAGGCATTTTATAAATGGAAGATATGATTTCTGACAGATCTTGTGATACGTCAATTTCACTGAAAACGCATTCAGGTATTTTTCAGACAGACATACAGTTGCGAATATACCGTTTGACGATAAAAGCTTTGAACATTTATGTTTAAGTTTATTATGGATTATTTACGACTTGTGTTGGAATAAACATAAATAAGTAGTTGAATATCTCAAAAATGTTAGTAATACTTAACTTATCCGCTATAGTTATTTTAGTATAATTATACCGCTCATCATGGACTAAATTGAGTTGGACAGCATCATCATTCTATTTTAATACAAATGTATATTTATTAAAGTAATTAACGACTTTTCCATCTCGCGAGTATATAGTATATAAAGTTGTTTATGTATACAAAATAAATAGCGTTCAATAAATTCAGCGACACTTACGCCAAAAGACTCGATGCACTTTGCATTAAAGAACAAAGGTACACCACTTTCGTTTACCTTTTTCAACTGTTTTATTATTCTGCCTAGGGCAGGCTATTCGTATAACATCGTACTTAAATTTGTTTTATATATATTCAAGTTATAATTTTCTTTCTTAATGTTCTTAATAATTACATTTAATACGCAGTATTATGTTTATATTTTATTACAAATTGAAATAATAGTAAACAATGGCGACTCTAAGATGCCTGAAGCCTTGGGCAATTGTTAAATTGCGACGCCTCTTTTGTGTAAGATTTTATTATGTAAGTTAAGATAATGCAAGTATACAATAAAACAAAGGCTTTTATAAAAGTAAGATAGTAAGTATATGGGCATCTAGGTACATTACACTTGCTTTCTATTTGAAATAAAATAATGAGTAATTAATTAATCCATTTATGTATAAGAGTAGAGAAAGAATATACAATTTAGTTTTCAAGCCCTTTAAAGAAAATTCATCAATTAATTCAGACCAAAGATTGAGTTTAACGTTAATAAAGATTAAAGCGACCTTGATTAATTTTTAGGATAAATAGATTTTTATTAAGTTCTAATACGAAAATTACCTTTTGCGGACACCACAGCTAATCGATTACAGTAAAGTTAATAACGCTAAGAAGAAATCTTGGATAATAATAAGCTATCAGGTATTTATTATGACATTTCGTATACCTCGTCAGTTCGCATCGTAGTTCTTAAACAAAACACAAGTGCCCAGCTAAAATCCACTCAAATCTTCTTTAACTCATCGTCGTAGTTTTAATTTATTACAAATATACATGCATGTAATCAAAATATGCTAAATAAGCTTCCGAAAGAGGATTCCCCGAGGAATAATGTATATTTAAATCCTATTTACAAGGAAAATAACATTTTAATAGAATAAGAAATGAGATTTTAAATTTGTCTTTATTATTAAGTAACGTTATAATTACGTTTTTATTTAAACAAAGCGAAATTTTTATATTGCTGTGCTACATATCCTTTGTCACTAAAAATTTCGTGTTAATCATCTACTTTCCTACTAACTAAAAAGTTGGGTATCAAAGTTGAAACACCATTTGTTTCAGCACAGTTCTCATCTCTTTATTGCTAGTACTTTATATATATATATATATTGCCATATATTCCTCTTAGATATTAAAATGACCCTAGAATTAAAATTTGCTAATTTAAGAATCATATCAATTACCCATATGAATTTATAATTTCTCAACACCTAAATGAACAGGCAACACACTCCATACATAGATATGAAGGTTTTATAAAATTTTGAAAAATATGTATTCAATATTATTTACATATAATAAAGGTGTAGGGCCTGAAGTAATTTTTGGTATAAATTTAGGTCCTGTAGTTTATAGAATTGCAAGCCGAGACCTAAATGTAAGTGCCATGTAATAAAATTCTAAAGACAATGTAACGTTCTTGTTTTAATCACTAGTATTTTATTGAATTTCAAAATCTCAAGTTGAATTAATTAATTTACGCTTTTGAGTTGTTGGGTATTTCGTTGCGAAATCCATAAAGTGCGCCCCTGTGTTTTACGGGTATTTAGACAAAGCCTTCACGATTACGATACGAATTTTAATGACAGTATTAGAAGGCCGTTGATTGAAGACCGTTGTCTAAGACTTCGCACTAAATTTCTAATCATGGTGTGTTGCATTGTTTATTAGT
The DNA here is from genome assembly GCA_024586415.1 of Phrixothrix hirtus. Taxonomy (NCBI): domain Eukaryota; kingdom Metazoa; phylum Arthropoda; class Insecta; order Coleoptera; family Phengodidae; genus Phrixothrix; species Phrixothrix hirtus. The sequence goes on along the minus strand of JAHWXV010235373.1, from coordinate 7,189 downwards.
TTATTTTGTTTTGGTTGTATCGTGCCGTGTTATACGCTATCACGAGTAAGATTGATTCAATTTGTTTATATCTCAATTAATTTACATCATTAATTATAGCCACAAGTACCGGTGGGACTTAATAAACATGGTTGTTCTGAATGCGTAGAAGTTAGAAGAAAGTCCTATTTATTTATCAGCATCTGCCGCTTTCTTATTGGAAAACTTAATTAACAAAGCAAATTAATCTTGGCAATATGCATTTGGATAATTCCGTCAAGGTGCAGTAAAATTGTTGGCCTACACAGGAGAGAGCTGCATCTGGCAAGCCACCCAGGCTGAGGTCATCGCTCTTTTACACGGAGCCTAGGCTAGTTTGTCTTTGTTAGGCGTCATACGTTTTAATCCGGATTTGCTGATAAAATAAACTTTTTACGATAACTGAAAAGCATGTTATCGATTGATGTCCTTTACATTTTAAAAATAACGTAATGCTAAATTATTTACTTATGGAAATGAAAAATTGGTTAGTTCAATTATAATATATTGGACAACATAAGAAGCTACCGTAATTATAAAATTTCACTTTGAATAAGATCGTTCAAGTAATGTTTTTCGCTACCTTTTATGTTTATATTTTCTTCGATAAAAATTAAATCAAATTTAAATCAAATGACTAAAGTAGTTTTTGAATTAAAATAAATTGTTTTGCTCAAGTTTTCCTTCCGCACAATTGTATTTGAGTTTGTTCGCACATATTATAAAATAGAATTTATCGTAAAATTGTCTAGCTTTTTAGTAAGTTATATATACGAAGTGTGACGTCAAAATTTCATTTTCAAACGAAAATTTCAAAGACGAATAGTTCAGTTATTGTATTTGCAACAAATATTTCAGTATTTGAGTAAAAGTAAAAGGTACAGAAATTATTAAAGCTATTTATTTTAAATTACTTTTTAATATTTCACTTCCTTATGTTTAGCTACAAATATATGAGTTTTGAAATTTGCATCTTATAGCACCTGTCAAGTTATAATGTTAGAATATCGATAACAAATAACAATTCCTTGTTACTTTGGCGTAATTATAGGAGCGCCCTAAACGCGCTCGCGTCACTCCCGTATCCGATAACCACTGCCGTCGTAATATGTTTACTTATCTTTGTTACCGAAAGTATTAAACTAAACTAAAAATTAAAAGCTTATTTACACCTAAATATAAACAATTAATGGCATTTAATTAGATAAGTAAATAGAAAGGAAACTAATTATTCATATAAGCATAAGGCTGAATATTAACTTCCTTTGTAAGATTTCAATTGTTTAAATTGAAATAAATAAAGTACACAAATAGTTCGTAAAAATAGATATTAAAAATTCTAAAATATTTACACACAATAACGTCCTGATCTATTCACCAGATATCGCACCATCAAGCTTACTATTAGCAAGTAAAGTTGAAGACGGCCTTGCAATATCGGGTTGCTAGGCACGGATTAAAATACATGCTCCAATTGCGATTTGTAAATGTTAAGTATTGATTTTCGAAAGGAAACAATTTCTACAGTTCTTATTAAGTTATTGGTTTTATTACGTAAGAATGCACTACGCGTATACACGGTAACGGATCACGACGAGCACTACTTCCGCACTCGAGTAATTGACTCGTACGTACCATGAAGAGATATCGTAGATTGTGAAACGAAACACTTGTTTGCAACTAAGTACTTCACTAACACTACTTGAGCTATGTGGAGTCTGAGGCGGAGAAACGTTAAGGTTCGCTGGCTTGTTCACGACTGACTCTCTTCCCCTTCTTCCTCTTCTTTTATCCTCTTCTTGTTTAAATAGCCGACGAGGTCAACCAATGGGTGTGACCTGCAAGGCCGGCACATGTTCTAGGTACATATGTAATATGTTTCTTCTTGTCTAACATATTTGATGTTGAATTTCGTCTACCTAGCACTATTAGTTTTGTGCACTGTAATTTTGACTACTATTTTATTTTGTAAAACTAATTTTGCGTTTGATAAACATTAACGGTGAGAAGTAGTTTATATTTTGTTTTCGACTATTCTAGAGTACTCTATTTTTAGCAATGTTAATTGTAACATAAATTTTTTATCACCATAAAATATCGGGTGGCTTAGATCCCGTTAAGGCAAAAGTCAATAACCTAGTTTGTCATTTTGGTGTTCCGAAAGGGATAAAAATTTAATCGTAGCCTTAGCTAACTGTTATTCGTGTTTGGTTTGTATTTATTGCCGAACTCACTCATGGTAATAAACGGATGTCTTGTTAGGTTAAGGTAGCACCAGGCTCAGAAGTCGTCGCACGTCTCGTCGTGTGAGGTGTACGTACGAGATAGGAAAGTACATACGACTGGCACCCTTAAAGGTGTATGATTTCTTTCCCTTCCTACAGGTACCATATGCAAATTATGGAAGAGAGCCAAAACCAGCTTAACACAGCCGCCCATTCCCCTCCCCGATGTGTTTTCAGATGCTTACAATTTTAACTATGTGTTCAAAACCATAAATGACTGTATACATTGGTATAATATCTTCTTTGAAATGAGTTACAGGTATCCAGGGGTACAAATAATTTTTGAAATAGTCCTTAGTAGAAGTTAATTGTTTTTTCTTCATAATCATATGATTTAAGAGTACATCCGCAGAAGGTTTGAATTTGTTTTGGTAGGGATAGTAAGATAGTGCGAAAGGTTTTTCATATAATTCACAAGTCCTGTAACTCCAGATCTGATAACAAGGAAGTTAATAGATAAAGTTTCATAGCTAAATGTTTTTTTATATGGTAATGGGAAAATTTTATCACCCATTCTGGTTTTAATAGAAGGAGTTTATACTGTTCCTCGTGCCAAGGTAACAATTTTCATTGTGCACGTTTCACTGAGGAGAGAGGGCCGAATTCAGTTTTTACTGTATATTTTAAGGTAACTTTTGACTGGTAAGGATCTGCGAAAAGATGAGATCGTGAACTTTTTGCTTATTTTAAGCATTAAATTTAGCTGGTAGGCAGCATTTTGGTTTCTATCGAAAAACGTGAGACCAAGACTTTGATAGAGTTTATTAAGACCTGGTTGAGGGTGTACGTGTAGAAATTGCTTATATGGAAGAAGTTCCTTCTGTTAGTTTATGTTTGTTATCTGGAATTGTACCATTTTTCATGTGTTATTTTTTATAATAACTCCTGTAAGTAAAGACATGGGGTTTAAAAGGCAAAAGACTGCACATGAAATAGGACAGGGTAAGAGATCTAAAAGGATTTGACACTATTAATTTTCATAAAACTTGCATCTTGAGGATGTTACTGATAATTGTTTTATATAAGTGATAAAGATTTTAAAATTTCATTTTTTGAAGCTACTAATGAATTTTTTGTACTTGTGTGAGTTTTATTGCATAATTTAAAACCTTTTTTTAAAATTAAGGCTGGTTATCTGAGAGTTTTTTGGTGGCAGACGACAAAAGGCTGTAAAAGGCCAGATTTCGAAAAATTAGGTGGAGTGCGATTTAAACTTATACGTAACAGAATATAAAAAATTAAAGAAACGTGAAAATTTCTTTTGCAATAGTATAGAAAAATTTAGTAAGGAATATAAATATAATTGAGCTGTTAAATTAGAATAGTAGTTGTAATTGTAATTAAGTTAATTAAAAAAAATAGAGTTTGGAAGGAGGGTGGTATATAACGATTGTCTACGTTAAAGCATACGACTATTGTTAAAGGTACAGTGCACGTTACATAGAAGTTTAACAGGCGATTTGCAGTACCATGTATGTACCAGGTACTGACAATCTAATATCATTTATTGCATGAATAAGGTAGAGATTTTGCTATCATAAAAATAACATTTTCAATAGTGAATAAACAATTATGAGAAGGAAAATTTTGACAACGTGTTTGGGATAAAATTGCTATACTTTTACCATTTTTTGCATATACACTTGAATTGAAACTCGAAACAGTGGTGTAATTTCTATTTAATTAATTTCAAATAGTGTTTTCCGCAACTAAAAGGAAACATTGAAAAAAGTTCGTCATTGTTGTACAGACAGTGTATGGTAGTAACTGCTATTAATTATTGATCGGTAATACTACATCTGGAAGTAAAGTGATGGTTATAAAAGTAAATAGGTTAATAATACTCACCGTTAGATCAATTTTTGCATATCGCAAAGTCCGTTTGTGTAAAGACTAAGTAATTGGAAATTGGAACTAGTTATTAACATTTCAGAATTTTTAAATGTGTTTTGGTTTATGTGTGATGAAGAATTTTTCAGTTTTTTTCGATTGCATTTAACTTATATAACGATTAAAAATTAATCCTTAGAAGTTTAATTAGTTAATGGTACTTGTAGATGGGAGAAAGTTCATGATCGGAGAACAATTAAAATTGAGCCCTGGAAGACTATTTTGAAGTGAAAGGACCAATCCATAGAGTATGGTTGTGAAATTCCATTAAATTTTAAATACACTAATAAATTTTGATTAAGAATTTATTCTAACTTATGTAAAATTATTGAGCATACAAAGTTGGAATATATCACAAATTTTAGTTCTCAATAGGTATTTTTTAATGGTCGTCAGATTTCAGCTGGATCTATTTATACCTTCAACAAATTTGTCTATAACAACCGAGATTTAATTAATCTACTTACTTTGTTTTGCATTACAGAATAGTGTTTTTTTGTTTTAAGTTCAAGTTGGTAATTGATCTCACCCCACCTAAGATAGAGTTTATGTGCTTTTGAATCGATTTAAGACAGGTTTTCTTTTTAAGTTCAATTCAAAGTATTGTTGAAATTGGTGACCTGCTTTTAGCTGTGCTAGCAGAAGGCAGTGAGGTAGGTTCATACTCCTTATGCATGTATGTAAGTAAATATCATAGCTAAAATCTGACGCCCAACTTGGGGCTCTAAACCGTCAACCTATAACAAAATAAAACAATAGTGTGTATAGGAAAGGTGTGCCTAATAAAGGTTGAATACAAAAAGTTATCTAAAAGGATATGTATACGGGCGTATACGGTATTTATGTAGATAAACTAGGGTGTTAACAGGTAATAGGTGACGGAGAGGGAACAAGGGAAGCTTTTTCTTAAAAGAAAGGAGTAATATGGCAGAAACACATGAAGGTAGAGGTAGCGAAGATAATGGTTTGAAACGCATGCTCGCACTAGCAGATGAAGGTAGTAAGGAGAAGAAAATGGATCTAATAGATATGTTGAGCAAAATGATGAGAAAAGTAGAAGAAAATTCAGAAAGTCTGCAAAAAGAAATGACGAAAAACATGGAAGAAAGTTCAGAAAGTCTGCGAAGAGACGGAAAAAACATGGAACGAATAAATAGGTAGATACAAGAAAATAACAATGGGACTCGCAAAACTGCGGAAGTGTCGCGACAAATTATGGACTCAGTAGAAAATAACACCAAAGAAATAAGAGAAGAACAGACACGAGTTATAAAACATCTCAAGAAACAAATAAACGAAGTGGCCATGGTAAACTAAGGTTTTAAAGAACATCTAAAGGAAGTTCTATATCGATATTCGGATACAATGATCACGGGAATGAATACAGAGGTATCAGAAAAAGGGAAGGTCTACCACAGACAAGTAGAAGGGGACGTGAAGAAATCTACGAAAAAAGAGGCAGCAGCCAACAAACGAAGTATCCAAGGGATAGTAGAACTACTAGAAGGTATGCGCATCGAAATGAAAGAGTATGTAGATAAGAACCGCAGAAGACTTAAGGAGCATATGGCAATAATGGAACAGGGTATGACCCGAGAGAAGGAAAGTATTACAGAAGAAAAGACTAAGAAATTGGCTAAGTTTGACACACTATCGAGGCCGATAGTGGTGGGAAACGTGATGGACAATGCCTTAATAAAATTTTATGCGAATGATAAAACTCATGCCAAAGTTTACATAAAAAATCTTAAGTCACATATGAATTGCGTGAGAAAGAAAATGGCGCAATTATACGACCAGGTAATGGAAATAAATATAATCATAAAAACGTTAAAGGGAGATTTAGAGGCATGGTTTAATATAGTAGAAGAAAAATGCATCACATCTGAGACGTTTGAGAAACCATTTATGAAGCAATATTGGAACACAAAAACACAGGAGGAGGTGAAACTCGATATGATACGAAGTACTACCCACACAAAGCTGGAACTAGGCAAAAATATGCCATCCGGAAATAGGGCATTCAGCCGCATCATGGACCAGCTCAACTACACTTAGTACTCAAAACGGTAGTCACCAGATCACAGAGACTAGCCGATGCAGAACATATAAACCGAAAAATGGCTACACTCCGAACGGCACTAAAACAAAGCGGATTCGACAAAAATAGCATAAAGAGGGTGCTAAAACTAAAAAAAGACTCATGCAGAACAAAAAAAAAACCGGTCGCCCTTATGTGAAGGGTACCACAGACAGAATTTGTAGAATATTAAACAAACATAACCGAAACAATTTTCAATGACAGATAGAAATATTAGTCAAACCCTTTATAACCGAAAAACAAAAAAAAATTTAGAAAGTCAAGGAGTCAGTGAAATACCTTGACGTGACTGCGACCAATCATACATAGGACAAACTAATAGAAAGGTCAGTGTAAGACGAGAGGAACATAAAAATGCGGTAAATAAAAACGAGAAACGCCATCATTGGCACAACATGTAAACACCACAGGGAATGCGATCGACTTCGATAACACCAAATTGATCGCAACTATCGAACAACAAACACGAAGAATAATAAGAGAAGCTATTGAAATAGAAAAACGACAAAAACAACTTAAATACACGTGACGACACCGAAAGATTACCAACAGCTTGGAAACCCTTAATAACAACATCGACTATATCACAATTAAGGAGTCACAGAATAAAAAGTGAAAGCACTCAAGAGCCGTAATGCGCAACAGGGCCGATGACGCGGAACGGACGAAGAATGTTTGGCAAACAAGTGAAAGTAGCAGAGTATGTAAAGTCGTACCAAAGCAGGAGGACGTTAGTTCCATACGAACAATAAGATTTCGATATAGACAGTTACAACAGACTTGATAATGGCAGATGTGAGTCGGCCGAAACGTCGTCCAATAGATTCTTTTCAGAATGAAAACATATTCACGCGAGGGATTACCCAGAAAACCAATCCAACATCTAATACTCACG
>JAHWXV010235326.1:0-11322 GCA_024586415.1 Phrixothrix hirtus | reverse complement strand
ATACATAATTTTTTATAGTGTGTCAGTTTGAAAACGTACCGCCCTGAATATTTCAGCCCCTATAGAAAATCTAAAAATATTCAAAAGCAATTCAACTTTATTTTTAAGGGGGACATTTCGTGGGCAGGTTTCCAAGTTAATTATATTAACCCATTAGCGGAGCTGGAAATAACCGCTAAAATCTTGAATAGGAAGGGGGATCGAGTGATACATTATTTTAAAGGCCGTTTAACTACCTTTTCAAAAATATGACATGATTGACCATTTTTGCGAGTACTTTTGGAGAAATCAAACAAAAACCGTCAACGAACTTAGGTATCAAATGTTTTGCAATAAAACAAAAAATTTATCACAATTACTTTATTTTATTAAATTTTTAAAATGTCCATTATTTTGTAAACAGTGATAAAGTCTGCTCTCAAACTCTTTTCTAGCGTACCGGAAAACTTCTATCGGAGTCCTCTGTAAATCTTCCAAATCTTGAGCCTGTGATTTAAGATACCCCATAGGAAGAAATCTAGAGGCGTTAAGTCGTTTGATCGTGGTGGCCATTCAATTGAATCCGTTTGACCAATCTATCTGCTAGGGAATCTATCAATTAGCCACTGCCTAACAGGAAGAAAGTAGTGTGGTGGGGCTCCATCTTGTTGGAAGTAAATAAGATCTACTTGCAAAATCATATTACCAATAATTTGATTTTCCAAATTAATTGTTATTAAGGATCTAGATTTCCAGGAATGAGTAAAGGTTCAATAATAGCATTTCCAAGAATACCAGTTCAAACGTTCACTTTCTCTGGATACTATGTATTACCTTCCCTAAAAAGTCATGGATTTTCATCGCTTCAGTATCGGAAATTTTGTTTGTTAACATGTCTATTAAGAAAAAACGTGCACCCATCAGTAAAACAAATATTGTGCAAAAGATTTTGGTTGACATTTAGCAAATCCATCATTGTTTCACAAAATTCAAGTCTTCTATCGAAATCGTCGTCAAAGAGCTATTGAAGAATTTGCATTTTATACGGGCGGAATTTATTTAACTATAATGCTTTTCTTACTTCAGGTACCACGATACCAAGTGAGGTGGTCGGTTCTGCACTAAAGGTGTCTAAAAGTTCTATTTGTGCCGCTTCATTCGAAACACGTCGACTGATTTTTTTTGTTAGCAACGGAATCAGTTTTATTAAACTTAGCAACTAATTCCAAGACATATTTATAATTTAAGTTATTATTCAGACATCTCTCATTAAACTTTGCTGCTGTTCTTCTTGCGCATCTTCGACCTTCTTCTTAAATGAGAATAATTTTAGTTACTTGTTGAAACGTAAATACCATTTTTGAAAATATCTTATTACACGCACATTTAACTCGCAAAATTAAATTTAAAATAAATTAAGTGTATTTCAAAGGCAGTGATAAATAAATATTAATTCAACAAAAAAACTCAACAATGCTATACCTACGTTTGTGGATCGTATTTAACTCGTGAAATCTTGTCAAATTGAACGACCATATTAGTGATTGACATCTATTTAATGTTTGGTTTAACAACTGATTAACAAACTTGTAACCAGGATTACTATAATAAATAGCAGTTTAGGTAAATTATATTATTAATAACAATTTTTACCTGAATACGCTTCTTATTGTTTTGTTCCTTTTTTCAAAATTTTCGATCATATAATGCGGATCCAGTTTCATTCATTTTACTTAATTGAAATAATATCACAAAACGTTTTTGATGCCCAAGTTTGTTCACAGTTTTTGCTTGATTTCTCCAAAAGTACTCGCAAAGAATGAAGTATCGCACAGCTCCCCCCCTCGCCCTTCCTATTTAAGGTTTTAGGGGTTGTTTCCAGCCCCGCTAGAGGGTTGAGGTAATTGACTTGGAAACCAGCCTACAAAATGTTCCCCTTAAAAATAAAGTTGACGTATTTTTGCATATTCTTATATTTTCTATAGATACTGAAATACTCAGGATGGTACGTTTTCAAATTGACATAGTGTATGTGTATTCAATATTTTACATTATATATTTATAAAGTGAGGTTTTTTTAAATGATACTTCGAGATCATTAAAATAACAAAAATATACAATTTTCCACCGTCTATTTTGTATTATACAACTCTAATTTAATAAAGTACAATTCGCAAGAAGAATCGATTCAACACTATAATGGTACTGGTACCTTTTTTTAAACGCAGCTTTTTTAAGTAGCCGCAGCAAAAACGTTGCATGTTGCACGCTACCTTTTGTCGGTGTGTGATCACGATTTACAACCTTGGCAGCCGCAACTAAAAACTGCGTAGTAAAGGTAGCTGTATGTACATAGCGCTTTTCACTAAAGAATCAAAGCAATATCACTTATTTGACTCATACGATCTAATTACATTACACTGTCGAGCACGTTCTTTATATAATTCCACCGTATGTGTATTAGCAGCGCAGGGCAGCGTGCAACAAAACAAGTTTTCTAAAACATGAAACTGTCCAAGATGTTAATTGCTGTACGTCTGTGGCACCTACATATTTTGTTACTCTATTTATATACATTCATACTTTCTCTTACCTATATGAATTATAGCACAGAGAAAGTATTGTTTTCGTCCAAAATTTTCGCTGTCGAAATTTTAGTGGAAATACGCATTTTGAGGTCGCCTAAGTCCAAAAATCATGTTATTAAAAATCGGTGTCGCGCGCGTGGGCACGTGTGCGTGTATCTGTGTCTCTGTCTGCGTCTGCGCGTGCGCGCCAATGGGCGAGAGCGCGCGTGGGGTTTGCATGGGTGCGTGCGTGTTTTCCCGCTTGCATGCATGCGTGTGGGCGTGCATGCGTGCAGGTGTGTGGGGGTGCGTGCGTGCGTGGGTGCGGGAGTGGAGGTGTGCGTGTGTGTGCTTGTGTGCGTGGTAGCGTGCGTGCGTGAATGCGTGAGTGCATGCGCGGATGCGTGCGGTGGGTGCGTGCATGGTTGCGGGCGTTGGTGCCGACATGGGGGAGGACTTGCACGCGTGAGTGCTTGCGTAGGTGCGTGCGTGCGTGCGTGTGTGCGCGTGGTGGTGCGTTCATGTGCGCGTGCGCTTGTGAATGCGCTCGTGGTTGTGTGTTTGTGTGTACAAGATATATTGAAAACGAAGAATCGTAGATAAACAAAATTTTACATTTAAGTATATATCCATCCTTGCACGCAACTGAAAAATTTTCATTATAATCCAATAACCGGAAGTTCCACTTTACTCTAGTCATATTTTGATTTTTCGAAATTTTCTCGAAATCGACCCCAACGTTTTTGTCCTAAATTTTGTGTTTAAGGTTTTGATCTTTTGCGCATGAGATGTCAAGAATTTAGTTAACATCTAATGACCGGAAGTGTTACTTTACTCTTGTCATTTTTTGATTTTTCAAAATTTTCTCGAAATTAGCTTAAACGACTTTTTTTTAATTTTATATTTCAGTTTTTTATCTTCTGCGCATGAGATGTTAAGAATTTAGTTAAAATGTAATGATAGGAAGTGCCACTTTACCCTTGTCATTTTTAGGTCTTTCGAAATTTTCCCGAAATCGGCTTTAATGAGTTTTGTTTGTTATATATTTAAGTTTTTTATCTTGCGCATATGGCAAGCCTAGAATTTAGTTAAAATCTAATGACCGGAAGTGCCACTTTATTCTTGCGATTTTGAATTTTTTTACGATTTTCTCGAAAACGGTTTTAACAATTTTTTGAAACTTGCTGCGGTTTTTATGTCTTTGAGATCATTTTCCGTGAACTTAGAGCTTTCCCTGAAAAAATGCTTTGAAGCGAATTATCAGGGACAATCTGGAGTTAAGCAGGGTTTTGCGTGTCCAGTAACTTAGGTGGGTGTCCGTTACCATTATGGTTCCAAAATAGACGTAAATAATGATTTAATCATTTGTGGACACTATTTCCATATCTATGTGCGTAAGAGAAAGTCATGTGTTATCTCACACCAGATTTTTAGTGTTTTAATTTACAATATTTAATTGTAAAATTCCTACTCGAATCTATTGAATAAAATTAAAACTGTTAATATTTTGTTTTCAGATAATGAAATTGATACCGAAAATGATTCTTACAGGTTTACTTCTAAGTCTAATGTATTTAACAACAAACTGCTATCAAATCACCAACTTCAAGGTCAGGTCAAGATGCATATCACGCGTCATAGGAGAGTTCTTTGGAAATATGACATCGATAAACATTTATTCTAAAGACATGGCTGATATAACCTATCTTAAGGATCTAGAAATTCCTTTTCAATTTTTACAGAGTCGATTTTCGCTTATCTATAACTCTCCTTATCCGAATTATATTATACATCTTGTAAAAGAAAGTTTCCGTGAGATGTTATTCATTTTAAACCTCCAAAATGTAAATGGAAAGGTTATTATAATTATGAATGCAGTCTCTAACGAAATTGATATAATATTTAGAACTATTTCTAAGCCTTTTCGGGTAAACATAATTTTATTCGTTGATGGTGATTTCCCTACGCTTTATACTTATCAACCAGTTACAAAAGACAGCTGCGAACTGGTATCTAATTATTCAGTAATCTCAAAAAAATATTGTGACGTTAAATCTTTATTGTTTGAACCCAAACACTTAATCAATTCTAATAAATGTCTGATAAAAGTGAAGCAACCATATTTCGATGATAATCCTGAGCATGAGAGTCATCACATGCTAAATAAAAAATTAGTAAGAATTTTAGAAAATACTTTAAATGTTTCTATAAGAATATGCACTAACCGAAACTTGTGCCACGGTAGCGCTGACGTGTTGAAAACGGATTTCCTCCCTACTCAATGGACCACGCTCAATTTCATCTCGGGCATAGAACATGACGTAATGGCGTGGGTCGTTCCCAAAGGTAAAAGGTTAACAACTTTCCAAGTTATTGCAACTACTTTTGACAAAACTATGTGGATATGCATACTAATGGTTTTTATCGTTACATTTTTGTCGTGGTGTCTTCTTATAAATTTAACTAAAGGTAACAATTTCCCGCGAAAGTATGTTGATTGTTTTTTTAACCTTGTTCAGCTAACTCTTTCAGTTTCTTTGCCGCAATTGCCAAGAAGAAATATATTTCGTATACTTTTAATATTTTATGCAGTTTACTCACTACACTTCTGCACTTTATTTGGAGCAAACTTAGTTACGTTATTAACTGCGCCTAAGTTTGAAAAAGGAATTTCAACTTTAAAGGAACTAAAGGACTCCAACATGACAATCGTCACAGTTCAAGATTACAATCGCGATTCGTTGTTTCCTTTTTATAAGAATAAAATTCAAAAGTACTTGGCGAATAAAATTGTAGTTTATGATAATGAAACGGTAAAGAACATATTACGAAATATTGTTGAATACAAAAATTTAAGTTTACTTATAAGAAAAAAATGTGTACCTAAGGAATCTGACGTGAACATCTATATTGATAGAAATAATACGAATCCTATTAACTTTTGCTTGATTTTTTCGGGTAAAATCCCCAGTCTTCAAAAAATGTTCAACAAAGTAATTATAAGAATGCATGAATCCGGTCTATTGAATCATATACTCTTAAATGATATGCTGAAGGATTTAAGAGTAACAGAAGATAATGCTGATATTAAGCTATCTCTAAACCATTTACAGTTTGCTTTCCTTTTGTTAGTTGGTGGTTTGCTATTAGCTGCTTTATCTTTTTTAATCGAAAATATTTGGACGCGTTATTTTAGAAAAAGCAATGATGCTGTTATAGTACTATAAAATACACTTTGTAGTAAGCTAAATATTAAAACTTTAAAGTCAAATATATTACTAAATTCGAAAAAAAAAGTTGTATTAATTTTGATATAATTAGAGCGACTCTTACTTTTACAATTTCGAGTCAGGAACTCCTTTGATATATTTTGTATATGTGAATTGTATTATTTGCTGTTTTTAAATTCATCTGTAACAATTTCTTAATTCTAAACAAAATAGCAGCTCACGCTGTTACTTTATTAACTTGATAATACAGTGCAGATAACTTAGATATTATCTGTAAGTAAAAAGCATTTAACTGTTGTTTTTATTTTAACTTTTATAGCAGCATTGCCATTAGCACGGTAACATTTCGCAGTTGGTTATTCTGCTTTCCTTTTGTTTTGTGACCGAGACTTCTGCATGCGGAAATTTTGTTGGCCCTCCTGACTTCAATGACTATGCCCATTTCACCATCCTACAAGAATTTTGCCGAATATGTAGGAGTTTCATCGCCGGTAGGGAATTTAACGTATATCACAATAATACGAGACCTACAATTTTATTTGTTTATCCGAAAAGAAGGCATGCATTTTAACTTTTTGTTGACTGAAAAATTTATCAGTCTCACTGGTTTAAATCCACGGTTCTCAGATGTAGAGGCAAACATCCTTACCACTACATCAGCTGATGTCGACATTTGACGAAGTAACTGTGCAGTTAAGAAGGGCCCATCAAATTATTAGTCGCATTTTAATGGAAGTTCATCTTCAAAGTTACTGTATTAGCTCTCTATTGAGGTGGCATCAACCAAACATTTGTTGACAAGTAAATTACTTATCATATTTTTCACTGCGTCTCGTAAAATGTCAAAATATTTTTCGGTATTCAAATATTCACTAGAATGTAATGGGAACATTTGTTTTTCACTAAAAAACGAAACTAAAATTTTGTTGAAAATTAGCCGATAGATGAAGAAATCCTTTGAAATTTGGACTTTTCAGTCAAAAAACAAAATTCAGATTTTGTTATGTGTGAAGCAAAGTAAATTCGCAAAATTTTTATCTTTTAACAACTTTATAAATGCACATGAAAAGTACTTTTTTTTAAAATTTTCCAAATGTTGCTGTTGCAGAATAAACAAATATTTGAGAGCTGGCATAATAGTTATTTATATCACAATGCCAGAAAGTGAGGTTTTGCAAATACTAGAATGTTTATAGGCCTAGGCGCAGCAGAGGTCTGCAAATTACGAGTATTTGCAGAAGCCTTTCTGGATGTTTGATACACAACATTTTTTGTGCCGACTTTTGTATAATTTTGGTATATAAAAACGATTTTTTAAAATGAACTATTTTTTAGTACCGATTGTTTTAATTTTAGGAATATTAGTAATTTAAGGTTGAAAAACTTATAACTATAAATATAATATTAACCTATAAAATCAATCTATATTAGGTATCATTCAGGAATATGGTTAATAATCGCTTAGATATTTATAAAGTTAAAATTCAGATTATTAAACTGTGATTGTATTACGTAAAATAACCTAAAATGTATTTCACTTGTCAAGGTTACAACTATTTAGTGATAAATATGGTGACACTTTTAGTTATATCTTTGCCGGCCTAGGCCGACAAAGGCTAGTTAGTAACCTTTTTGCCGCCTAAGCCTGCCAACAATAACTTTCTGGCCGCAAATGACGACCAGAAAATCGACATTTGTGGATAGAGGCACAAAAAATAGTTTAAAACGGTGCTTTTCTTATTACTTTCTTTTATCCTATATGAAATATAGGTAAAAGAGAACGTTTTGCTTTCGGCCAAAATTTTCGATGTCGAAATTTTAGTGGAAATACACGTTTTCGGGTCTGCTGAATACGAAAATCATATTTTTAGAAATTGGTCTGTGTGTGTGTGCGTACGTGCGAGAATGCGTGCGCGCGTATACGTGAGGGACTATGTGTGTGTTTGCGTTGAGTGCGTGGGTGTGTGATTGCGTGCACGTGAGGGACTGCATGTGTTTGCGTTGCATGCATGCGTGTGTGAGTGCGTGCGTAAGTGTGTGCGTGCGTGCGTGATTGCTTGCTTGCTTGCGTGCGTGCGTGCGTGCGTGCGTACATGCGTCCGTGCGTGCGTGCGTGCGTGCGTGCGTGCGTGGGTGCGTGCGTGCGTGTGAACACGACAACTCGAAAACCAAGCGTATTAAACTAACGAAATTTTATATTTGAGTTTGCATCCATCGTCGCACGCGATTGCAACAATATCACTAAAATGGAATAACCGGAAGTACCACTTTACTCTTTTTATTTTTTGGTTTTTTGAGATTTTCTCGAAATCGCTTTAACGATTTTTTAAAAACTTTATTGTATATCTTAGAGATTTAAGAGCCTCTCATATACTTTAGCTGGTTACTCAGAAAATTTTCCGTAAATCGAGGAACCGGAAGTACTATCACCGTTAACTGTGAATAAAATAACTGGTAAACTAAAAACCCTATCTAAATGAAAATTCCTAATTGATATCATAACTGTCTTTTTATGCAAAATCAAAAATTTGGTTAAAATCGAATAACCGAAAGTACCACTTCATTTCTGTTATTTTTAGATATTTTCCGAATTCTTCATTTTCACGGTTTTCTAGAAATCGGCTGTAACGATTTCTTTTAAACGTAATATATTTCTTAGCTCCTTAATTTAGTTTTATATTAATCAATGGTTTCTCTAATAAATTTTTGAAAATAGTGTAACTGGAAGTACTTGGAGTGTTAGTTGTGAATAAAATGTCTCAAAAACAAATCATCATATGAAAATCAAAAACTATATTTATTTTCTATTTTCCGTATACAAGACGGCAAGAATTTGATTCAAATTGTATGACTGGAAGTGCCACTTAATTCTTACGATCTTTAAGGTTTTTGCGATCTTCTCGAAAACGGCAATAACAATTTTTTTGAAACTTGCTACAGTTCTTATGTCTTTGACATACTTTTACGTGAACTTAGAGGTTTTCTTGTAAAAGTGCGTTGAAGTGAGTTCCCAAAATAAATGTAAATAATAATTTAATCATTTGTGAACATTTGTATATTTGTATCTCTATGTCGTGTGTTGTCTCACGCCAGATTTTGTTTTATTAGAAGTTAGAAATTTCTTTTGAAATCTCCTAATTCCTTCTCAACCCATTCGTGGTATTTCAAATTCATTGCGTTCTGATATATTTAAAATAACTGGAAAGTAATAACCTTACTGTATCTATTATCTACCATCTTGGAAAAGTTACAAATATGAAGTACTCGCATAGCTTGTCACAATACCTTGACATATTTCTTTTCTTTTAATACAGCAAATTCTTTTGTATCGAATTACTATACGCTGTTAAATGCATATTAAATGTTTTTCTATAAACATAATATTTCAGCGTAGGGAAATTAACTTACTCTTTAGCGAAGGGTTAGATAAAATATAAAAAAATAACCATTCCATTTAAAAACTGAAATAGTTATTTGTAAACACTTTGAATAGTTTTTTACTAATACAGAATTCACAATATTTCTTTAAACTTTGGAAAAAAGTATTAATTAGGTTTTTTCATTTTCCAAATATTGATATTTGTTTAGAAGTTATATTTTCCACAAAAGTTCATTTCTCAGACAAAATTTGGGATAAATTATTATCAACAAAGTTAACCTAATATAATTATTAAATGGAAAATCCAAACGTATACTAAAAATTATATGATTCTATTTAAATTAACAAGGTCAATATCAACTTTCAAGTATCACCGTTTCGAAAATGTGTTCGTTAACTAACACAAGCAATAAAGCCAGACGACGTTGAACACCAGCAATATGTAATAGATCAAGCAATGACTTTTTTTAACAGAAATTAGTACGTGGTGGTTAAGCAAATTATCCGAAGGTGGATAACAAATTTCAAAACAGTGAGTTTGCCATATCAAATAACAGGTCAACAGTGAATTCGATAGAGTAGTGATTAAACAGTTACTACAAAAGGAAATTGATCATTGTGAAACTTTCATTTCAAGAGCGAGTTTTATGACTATACAGGCAGTATTATGGTACGTAAAGTGAGAGTTTATCAGTTTGATGTGACAAAGGCATTCTTTCTAGTTTAGTAGAGAAAATAATTACTTTTGAAGCAATCTAAAGGTTATGATCGTGGATTAGTAAGAGTTTGCAGTCTGATACGCAGTTTATCCGTTTCGAAACAATCACCGCGTTGCTGGTACAAACATTTCAAGCAATTTTTACAATTCCCACTTAAAGACAATATCATAATCCAAATTTGTATTATGGACTAAATAATGAAAACATTCTAACGTTAGCGTTGTATGATGATCATAGGCTGGTGGTAGTTACTTCAACATTTGAATTGAATTTTTGTCATTTATTTCAACACGAGTTCGAAACAGCTTTTGAAAATTCAAGCTAATTTCTCAGTGCACAAATATATGAGGTTGAAGATATATTTATTTAACAAAGTAATAACACTAAAGTCATGGTGTTTTAATATGAATAAAACAAATGCAGTGTCAGTGGCAATTTGAATGGAATTCTTTTTAATTTATATATAGCAACTGTAAATATTCGAAACTGTTGTGAACATTTAATATGGAAAGATACGCAAGGCGTACTCGGTTTGCGAGATAAACAATACTGATTAACACTTTAAGACATATGGGTTTACTTCTTGAGCGTTAACTAAAGACAATTATTGAAGTCATTTTGACGAATGGCTAACTCAATGCTTCCTTAGCATTTTATCGCTCAAAGAAATAATACTGCAGGTAAGTATATAATTTTCATCTGTTTGTCTATCTCATGGAATCTTTTCAGCTAGTTAACTCCTATACTACTCTACCGTCTTCGTCAAAATTTTAAATCTCTTTTGAAGATTAGCGAATTAAAGTTGATAGAACGCTATCTAAAAAGTGAACTTGTCATCTCAAAATATTGGTAAGTAACTATCGCATGGAATTGACATGTAAAATTTGTTGGTCATTTTCCATCACTGTTTAATAATTGGGTACTTTTATATATCGGAAAATGCTTTCTTTTTTTGGTAACAATGAAAGTAAATAGTCACAGAAATTCGTTTGTGATAATAAAATATTCAAAAATAATCAGAAAGTTGTTTAAAATACTTTACAAATTTAAATATTTACGAATTCAATGGCAGTATCAAGCACGTACGCTATTGGTCGTGACGTCACGACCCAGTAGTCAGAAATGTACCTGTTAGTTCTTTATATGCGATTACGATAATTAAACTGTTCCACACCGGTAGAAATGTTTATCTCCGTTGTATTATAAAAACTATTAATGAAAGATATAGAAGGAATACTAGATCGGTGTAAAGTGGTTTAATTAATGTAAACACTTATTATGTATCATCACAATATCCAACATATTCGACGTTATACAAATTAGATGCACTATGTAGTTTTGTAAAACAAGCTTTAACGTTAGTAATCGTGCAGGAACAGTTTATTAAGCCATTTAGTAATGGAAAAAGGATATGTGAAAGCTACATCCAACAACTTGCTTAGGGTGGA
>JAHWXV010235319.1:0-13711 GCA_024586415.1 Phrixothrix hirtus | reverse complement strand
GATGTTATGGTTTGGGGTGCGATTATTTATTGCAGCAGGTCTCCCTTGGTGTACATTCGTGACAATATAACATCACAACGGTATATTGCGGAGGTGGTTGGAACACGTCTTTTGCCATACTTACAAGAGCTCGAAGATCCATTATTCCTGCAAGATAATGCACGTCCACATATATAAAGTTTTCCCTGGTCTCCAAGGTCTCCAGATTTTTCTCCCATTAAAAATATATGGAACATAATGGGTAGATGGTTACAAAATTTGTAGCGCCCTCCTTTGGCATTGAGACATGAGGTACAGCTTGCATGGTAGGAAATACCCTAAGACGAGATAACCACCTTATTCAATCAGTAACTCGTCGTGTAGATGAAGGTGCCAATCAGAGTGGGCGCACCACACATTATTAACAATTATTAGAAAATTTTGTTTAACTAATAAAGATTTTCCTCCCAAATTTTGATAATTTATTACTATAACGTATATGAAAATTCTTACTAAATTCCATCCGAATATTCCAACCCTTTGTTGGTGTTGCAATTCCTATGTCACTGAGTATATTTATGTATTTTACTTACACCAGTAAATTTAGTCAAAGGAATATTGTGGCATCCGCGATATACATTCCCGTGTTTCCAACATTTTGGGTAGGTTAATTGACTCAATTTTTTGGTGAAGTTAGTCGTAACCCTAATTTAGTTTACGTAATACCTTGATTCCATGCTTTACGGTAAGATTGATCTGAATTATACCAGTTACAGTTGTGACATTTTATTTTGGTTTAAACTCCTTATATGGCTAAATGCCACTGCCCCGCACTTAGTTGTTTGATTTTGACTTGCTTCAGCTTTTAAGAACCTTAATTATAAAACCTATAGGATTGGAAGTAGGTCCACATTAAACCTACGACACATCAGAGAGCGTGGTGCGGGGCCTGCCATTTGCAAGTGGATTACCTACTCTTTTACGGGTAGGTAAACCCAAAAGATCAGTTTTGTCTCACTGGTCATTGCCTTTTGGCCATATCCTACCGTGGGCAGCGGCAGTGGCGTCCAACCAATCTGTATACCGAGTATCTTCCGATTGGTGACTTAGGTAGGATAACCACTTCGTCCTATCGACCCCTTACGTCCTCGCGGATGGCACTGTTAAGAGCTATTTCTGTGAGCAGTTTTCTACTGCCCCCTCTTCACCGTCGTAACCTAGTTGGTACTCGCCGTTAAAGCCGTTACGTGGGCTAAGAACGTTATCCGTGCACCATTGGGAATTGAAATTTGAATAGCTTTATAAATTTCACTACACCATTTATCTTCTGTTTTATTCGTTTATCTATCTAGAGGGAAAAGTTTTCGCCCTTTGTTAAGCCTGTGACAGATTTGCATGCTATATCAAATAAACGAGTGTCGGCCAACATCAAAATTTATCCAGCTGAATTAATTAGAAGTATCTCTTTTTTTAATAACTAAATAAACTGCCAAGTAGTTCTTTAATTACTTAATAAATAAAATCATTGCCGCCTATCTAGCAAAATTAACTAAAATTTATAAATAATTAGTAAGAAAATGGTAGAGATTTATAAAGGATATTAATATAAAGATTATCTAGAAAAATGTTCTAGAAAAATCAGGAAGTTAGACCGCAAGGAACAAAAATAACGTAAAAAATCCTATACCTCCTTCGAGTTGAAATCATTCGTTACAAGTTTAAAGCATAGACTAGCAGAAGCTCAGGCACTAAACCAATAAATTTGATTCTCCCACTTAGGTGTTAAATATTTCACAAGTTATGCAATTTCTTATAATTAGGGGTGAGATTGTTCAGGGGCGTTGATTCAGCATAATATATTAGAAGCGAGACTGGTTATTGTTCGCAACTTTGCGTCGTATAAAGAATTACTTCACCTTTGAAAGGGGTAGCCAGCCCCAACTACTCTGAAGACCGAAAAGGCTTGGAACTTTCAAGGGGTGTTTATTAATTCTAGAAGCTTTGAAGATTCTTTCAAGGGGATGGCCCGCCCCAACCACCCTATTTGATAGACTTTGAACCTGGAAAGGGGTTGCAGTTATCAAAGTAACAACTCATATTTACTATTCGTTTATTGTTATAAAATTACATCTATATATACATTTGTTAATTGTGACGTTTCAAGCTGCAGTGGTTTAAAGTACGCCTTTTTTTACTAAATACTATTTTTGCAATACTTGTAAATTGTCAATTACATGAAATTGTTATATTCTAATATCTACTTAATCTAATTTGAATTTAAAGAGTTATTACATTCGATCTTTCATTAAATTAATTTATAATTTTAGCCGTGATGTCTCTATTTCTTATATTAATTTTGGATCTTTTTGTTAATAATATACATTTATTACGCAAATAATGACACATATTATTTTACTGATTTCAGTCAGTTGCCTTTTAAATATTGAGTATAAATGCTGACGTTCTTTTTAGTTGGTTTGCATAATTTGTATTCTATTACGTACATACTTGAACTGTGGTATGACCTTTCAATGCATGGCCTATTTCTAACTTAATTACTTGGTAACTTTTAAGCTTAAAGATTGCACATTTCATGTATATTCTACGTGTCCCTCAACTCTAGTTCCTGTTAAGGTGTAAATCTTAACAAATAGTTTTGTAAAAATACAACAAATAAAGGTTAAGGGGTAATTTCTTTTCAAATTAAGGCAAAATAAATATAAAATAAATATTCATAAAACATAAAACTTTCATTCACAAACTTCCCACCTACCACAAATGGCATCAAATTAAACTAAAAGTATACAACGTATAATTATTTCATTTGGACAATATCAACTCTTTTTCAAATGGTTGTCGCACTCCGCCATCACCTTGCACATTTGATGGTTTTGTTAGAATAGTGATTTTTAATTAAACCATCTCTTGAACCGTGAAGAACTGCGATATTGTTTAATTAAGTATCTTTCATTTTCGTGCTTTTTTACACTATGCACTATTGTTACACAGCGATATATTTTTTCTTGATACAATTTAAACTTGATCAACAGAAATTTTTTAAATTCAAATTGATCATTTCCTTGCCGACTATAATCTCTTCACGTTTTATCAATTCTATCCTCAATAGTTTCGCCATTGGCGTTGTGATTAGGTAAACTTTTATTCCCTTTCAAATCCCTGAACCCTTCATTGTTCACAAGGTTCCACCATTAACCTTTGCCTTTCCATATTAAGGATTGTTTGTATGCTCGTTAAGTATTCTTACTGTGAGTAATTTAGCAAAATGTTCTTCGCAGAATTGTCAGTATTAATAACTTGTGCAAAGGTTTACATATAACATGTTTAATATTCATAGGAATTCTTCAAACCTCTTTTGATTAAATCTAATGACTTGCTGTTCATTTCAACCAGAATAGAAGTTAGCAAATAGGGAAAATTTTCCCTGTCAATTGAAGTTTGCTGATGGTATTTTTTGCATGGAATTTTAAATAAACGAAAGAAACCCACGAAGGATTTTTAGCAAGGCAAACAAATAAAACGCCGTTCTCTTCGCATTGAAGTGAAATACGAAGTGGGTATATCAAAATACTACTTTATGATAGGCCAAAAGTTCTACGTGCGGCAAAAAAGATCGCGTAAACTAGTCCATATACGCCTGCGCCTCCATACACGAACTAGGAACGCTGTTATATCAATGGCGGCTCCACAACCGGAGCTGCAGGTTTGCTGTTAAGAATAAGGATAAGAATAATCGGTATTATGTATTTTGTTAAAAAAAAATCCCAAATCTGTGCTATAGCTAGTCATAATTATCAGACTAAACATAATATAACCCTAGATCTTGTCAACATTATCTTTAAGGAAAATAATTATACAAAAAATTATTTTTAGAAAATGTTGCAGTCAAAATTACAAAAATTGCAGCTATGATTGTGGAGCCTCCTACTGCCATAATTTCTTTGCTTTGTAGATGACCTAGGACGGCAATGACATAGGGTGATTTTAAGATAGACCGACATACTTTAACACGTTATTGCAAAACTTAACCCAATAAATATGAATGACCTGCATTTTATTTGTTCGAGTCTTATGCAAACTAAAGTTGAACATTTAATTTCAATCATGTTCAGATTTTTATAAGTAATATAATTTTAATATTTCCTTTTTTAACAGATCTAGTTCAAGTGGCCGTAATATTGTGTCTAACCCTAAAACAATTTTATGTTAAAATTAAACTTCGTTAGATAGTTATGCATATGCTAATTAAGAAAATGGGGTCCAGGTACTTTGTTCTAATGGCTAAATTGAATAATAGTAAATCTATTGCCGACGAGCTCTCATAAAATTTCATGATATAGGTGGAAGGCGTACACAACATTTAAAATAATTGCAATTATATTCAAAATGAAGATACTTATTATTTTTACTGATGAATTGTAATTGGGACTTGTAATACAACATTTATCCCAACAAGCGCTCTTATACATTGTTGCAAGTTTTATTTATTGTTAAACGTTTAAGCATAGAGTACCATGAATCATAGGAATAAGGATACTGAAATAAAGTTAAATTAACAGATGACTTGCTATGTTTTATACTATTTCAAAATTTGCCTAGTCATAATTCATTTGTTATGTTTTTCAGAATAACAGCAGTGAAAATAATATGAATCAGGAAAATGACGCGAACGATGTGCAAACAAAGGGAATAAATCTAAAAAATTACAAACTCCTCTTATCTGTACAACTTACTTCACTCAACCTCGTAAAAAATGTGAAAAACTCGCCAAGAAAATGAAAACGCTCGACTGTATGAAATTATAGTGACCGTTTTATCTGGAAAAGGGGGTATTAGAGATAACTGAGCTGCATTTGCTTGTAAACTGAGAAAGTTAGATAAACGTAACCGACCTCTACTACAGAATTAAATTAATATGCTTGTTTTAGAAACGACAATAAATCCCTAGTAATTAGTTGTAGTATATTTTGACCGATTCCAGTTTAGAAAATGTTAATAATACTGTCGTGTCGGGTATGCAGTACGCACATATTCTAGGTCCATCATAAACGTAGTCAAACTCACCACATTCGCATGCTAGCCATAGTACATCATAAGCTTGCACTAGTTCTGCCTTTTATTTTCACAAACACCAGATATCTTATGCGCACGCCGGCGTTTGCCATTATAAATACTATTTTAATTCTATAGTGTGCTTTGTATTATGTGAAATAAATGTTCGTTTTACAAACATCTGATGTTTTGTTACCTGAACATGTTCATTGAGTGCTGTTATGAAGACTACATATTTTTGCGACAATTCTAGTTACTAGTTGTTTGGATATCTTAAATAAATACATTAAAATGGCATGCGAATATCTTGTCGACAAATAGTGTAACGTAATTGTTAATCTCTCATGTATGGGTGCGACCTTTCTATAATTTGAGGCACATTTGATATTTCATTCTAATAAATGTTAATGAATTTTCCAAATCGCTAGTCCACATATTACAGAAATTTCTAACTTCGTTTACGTCTACAAGTCTTAAATCTGCCAATAGGTTTCTTTCTTCGTTTCTGTTTTGGAAACGACAGCTGCGTCGCTACGATTGACAACAAAGTTTATTCTTATCAGTTGTGAATTATTTAATAATTACGTAAGCGGCAGCTGCATGCAGAATATCGTCTCCATCAGAACAGTAATGCATATATTTTTCACTTGTATGTTGTAAAATAAAAATGGATGTTTGCGCAAGAATTTTGAGAAATCTTTTCACGAACATTTTGTTTTTACTGTACACGTCGACATGAAGCTGCTCGCAAACGGTTCTAAGGTAAACTGCGAGCGTTTCGTTACTTGATCGCGGACACAATCTGTACACACTTTATACCTGCGTGCGAGTCATTAGTGTTACATTTGCTAGTGCGTTGGGACCTTAAGATCCCATCACAGCGACAATACAGCAGGTCCTGATATTAACATATTTATTTACGTCTTACCTAAATTACCTTTACCAAAAAACTAAAATCGAGTATTTAGAGATTACGCAAATTTACATATTCTTATATCCAATTACTAATAAATTTCAGTAACAAGAGAAGAAGTTCGAAGCCAAATGAAATTAAATAAAAATTTAGAATGCTGCAACAGCTAAAACATATAGAAAATGTGTTAGAAGTCAATTTGTAAGTGGAAATCGTGACGAAAGTACAAATTTTATTTAAAAGTATAAAAATTGAAGTTTGCTCAGAACTGCCCGTCTATAAAGGTATTAAAATAAAACCCACTTAGAATTATTAATAATTCAAAAAGATCTGACTTTGCTTTCACTAAAAATTGTTAATAAGGTTGCTTCAATTAATGAACACTTTGCAAATTCACTCGATATAATTACGTTAAATACTTTAAAAATATCTTAAGGTGTGCTATAATTATTAATGTAACTTCTTCGAATGTCAGACGTCAAAAATTATATTAATAATACTGAATTTTCTGGAAGTATTTTTCGGGTGTGTGTATATATTTATTTTAACAATACAGCCAATTTTTAAAGTCACATTTAACGTACATACGTTCTGTGACATTATAAACTACTTGGGCGCAATGTCTAGTAAAATATATTCTCTGAGCATTTAGTCATTAAAGAAACTCACGCACTTTTGGGTTTTCAGCAATTCAAAGATATATTTATATAGAATAAGACGTTAACACTCAGTATTTCATTTGAGATATATCACATCTTCGAGGAAGCGTTGTAATATCACTGTATTTAACCCCAGATGCCATTGGAGGAAAATACTGAATGAAATATTTACTGATTAAGCTACTATTTAAAAAATAATACATTAAAAAAGATAAGCTATCCTTATTGTACCATCTGTGACATACTGAGCTAGTTCTTCTACAAAAATACCCCCACATGCTTTAATCTATTTAACTTAGAGCAGCCCATGTTAATTAATTAGATCATAATTGCTTATTCTACAATGAAATATGCACTCTTTCTTTAATTCCTAGTCAAAACGAATATATTGATATTTTATGTACCGTAAGAGAAGCAAAATGGATGATATGATCCTTTTAATCATCCAACATATTAAGCAGTACCTACTACGTGTTTCTAAAGATGCAATAGAAGATTGCAATAAATAAATATTCCTTTACACTATTAAGATCAAGATGTTATTTGTTCCAAGAGATTTGAGTATATACTGGTTTGCTGGGTATTCTCTCGCGTAAGTCTTTGTTGGTGCTGAAAAGAACTTCAGTGACGACGTTTTGGCAGATTCATATTTTCCATTTTCAAGTCTTCGCTTTAGTTTTCAATCTGATTATTGGTATAGAACTGGTTTCTTTTACTGTTGGTAGAGCTTTATATACTCCTCTACTTTCACTGTTTTTACAGGCATTATTCATGCCGCTCGGTGTCATTGATTCGGTAGTTATGCACGGCGGATTTTATGTACTTCCTTTTTTTGAGTTTTTACTTTCTATTTTTACTTTTGTGTGAGGCTTTGGTAATGGTTTCTACGCTGTTGGTAATCTATGTGTTTCATCACGTGTATTAAGGTTGTTTGGTCGTTTCTCTTTTGCGATATGTTAGTATGCATACTAACAGATGTTTTAACGCTCAATCGCACCACCATCCAGTACAGATACGTGCCGTAGTGAAAAGACTAGTGACCAGATCTCAAAGACTCGCTGACGCAGTACTCTAAGATCACGAACTTACTACACTCACAATAGCACTATACCAAAATGGATTTACAGAAAACCACATCAAAAGGGCTCTAAAAGGAAAACGAAACACATCTACCAATAAAAAAAGGAAAAGTCAATTGCTAAAGTTTATCTGCCCCTCGTAAAAGGGACCACTGATAGAATAAGCAGAAACTTTAACAAATTTAATATAGAGATAACTCTCAAAACTGACAGAAAAATTTCTACAACCCTGAGAAATCCTATAGCTAGAATACAATTAGAGAACCAAGGAGTTTGCGAAGTCCCATGTCGTGACTGTGAATGATCATAAATAGGACAGACTAATAGAAAGATCAGTGCGAGACGAGATGAACATAAAACTAGTTTAAACAAGAATGAGAAAACTTCATCACTAGCACAACATGTAAATAAAACATCGCATTCGATTAACTTGGACAATACTAGAACAACCGCAAACATCGAGCAAAATGACAAGAGAATAATAAGAGAAGCGATCGAAATAGAGAAGCCACCAAACAACCTTAATACACGTTATGACACACAGAGATTGCCAGCAGCGTGGAAACTATTACCAAAACCTCACGCAAAATTAAAAATAGAAAGTAAAAGCGCAAAAATAGAAAGTACACAATATATATATACAGACTGTGGTGGTAAGGGCATTAATAAATTGGGGCTTGAAATAATTAGAAGGAGTATCAAACAAATCTAAGGGGTGTCATGATTTGCTAAACCTCTTTTTAATATCAATCGTAATGTCACTACTGACAGTTGATCTGCCTCTATACAAATAATAGATGCCCTGCTAAAAAGGAAACTTATTTATGTAAACACGATAGAAAAATGAACTTGAATGTTCTTCGAGTTTTTAGCCCAATAGGAAAAGAACTGTAGATTCAACGTCATACGGGTTTATGGAAAAATTTATGTTGTTTGTTGGTAGAAGAGGCAAAGCCATAGTATTAGTCTCTTCAATGCATCATAGGATTTTCATTGCCTCGCATATAGAAAAAGCAAAAATAAAATCTTATAACGAAAATAAAACAATAGTTAAAACATTTTGGATAGGAAATGCTCGAAAAGTTCTCCAAGTCACCGAGTTTGTAGGTTGCCATTGTAAATCTTCCATTGGCTTAGTGATATTTCTTTAATAAATTATTTCATATTATATTAGTGCTATAAAAACATGCCAATGATTCATCAAAAAACTATTTTTGAAAATAATTGGCATTGCAGTTGCTAGAAATGAACATGAAATGCGAATACTGAATACGCACATAGTAGTTGCACCCTTAGGTTTTCGGAAAAAGAAAATTCGGTAAACTAGGATGACCTTCTGTTAGAAAAACGTGAATCATGTTATTTGTGACCGAGCACAACACACAGGATAACAAAATTTGTATGCGTACACTGCGAAAAAAACAATTTGTTTGCAATGTAGTAAACCTATTTGCAATGAAGTGACTATTCAAGGGTGTTAAGTTTAGCGTATGCTGCTAGCCTTGTATAGAATAATAATTCTGTTTTTTCTTAATTTTTGATAAAACCTTATTTATTATTGTAGTACTTAAAGTAAGAGTTTTTTTTAATTTTGTGTTTCAAGTTATAAATTAGCATATAGTGCTTTTAAAAACCATAATTATAATGTGCACTATTTTAGAATTTTTTGTAGAATCTTGACGTTTCTACAAGTGCAATCTTTTTTGCATTAGAGGAAGTTTAATTTGTAAAAATTAAATGGTATTACATTCTAGTTTTTTATTTAATTTCATTTTACCATCCTGCAACTAATATAGTTCTTCACATACGACATCTATAGTTGTATATATTAAAGGTTATAATTCTCCAGCTAAGCGTTAAAGATGAAGCAGCAAATATCTATGACGAAACGAGTAGCAGTTGGTCATTGGTGATGACATAACAGTTAGGTGGAAACGGAAAATACAAATATTTGAATGAATCAGTGCTTCACAATTTCAGGACCTTAACGGTTTTAAATCGATGACTGACTACAAAACACCGTTAATGCATGAAGACACTAGCCGACTTGTTGGGCATCGAAATGAAGAAATTGGTATTATAATGGTAAAAATTTGTAGAAGCCGACGGAAGCTACTTGGAGAAATAAAGTAATGGTTCTTGAAAGTCATTGCTGTCTCTATGTTTGCTTTCAATTTCGAAACAGACCTTTATGTAATTTTTGAAATATTTTTGTGTAGAAGGTTACTGGTCATTCAAAAACGAAGAATGCACTGTATGCTAGAAGCAAAAAGATATTAAAAACGTACAGAACCGTTTCGAAAACACCAAGGTAGAACATAATCAGTAATATAAGCAATCCTCTGCGCTAATGATCTACTTACAGCCTCCCCAAGTTTCAAAGCTTAAATAGTAGCACCCATGTGTGACACATCATTAGAAAGATACTTAAAAATGCTTTTAAGTAATATCATACACTAGTATTTTGGTTCAGTAATTGGTAAATTATTTAATACCAAATCAATAACAAACTTTTGTTGGGTTTGGTTCACCTTGAAACATCCATACAGTCAATTGCTGTTTACTTTCCAGCTCATACGCATATATCCATGATTCGTCATCTGTTACAATATTATAAATGTCTTTTGAAGCACCTCGATTGTATTTCGTAAGTATTTTCTTGCACCATCCGACACGGGCATCTTTTTCAATTGCTTTCAAATTATGTGGAAACCAAGGAGAGCAAGCCTCGTTCACGGCTAAATTTTCATGCAATATTTTATGTATAAAGTTGCCTCAATCTCACAGTATGTCACATGACGATCTTGCATTATCAGTTTTTGCACAGCATCAATGTCTTCTCGCACAACAACGACTTTCGTCGGTGAGCGAACAGCGGACACGATTAAACTCGTTATACCAGCATTTCGCAGTCGCAAACGATAGGTCTTTATCGCCAAAAGTAGAAGTAAGTTGATTGATACACTCTTGTCTAGATAATCAACGTTGATAGTCGTAATAAATCGTCGTACGAAAATGTGCATGCGTTAATTCCGTTTTTACGCTATGGCAAAATGTTCAAGTCACTATAAACACCACTAATCACGTTTAAATGTAAAAATATTCCAAATAAGGTTATATTCAAAAATGTCAAACTTTCCATTACAAATATGATATGGCGTCTTAAACACGTAGTGTTGCCAGGGCTCACAATATAAATAGTGCACCTCGTATAATTTCATCTAACACTATTATTAAAAATCTGCAAACCATTGAATTAGCAGAAATCATACTTTCTAATTTAAGTAAATATTGTTAAATTTAAATTAATACGAAGCGGAGCTTTTTCTCAACACCCAAACGTGCAGGTAAATAGGCAAACGATTTGAGATGGAGCGGGTAAACCTAAATGGTGACTGAGAATATCCCACACTATATCCACTGTCAGTTCCAACACCATTACGCCCTTGTGAGCTGAGTTTCAGGTACATAAACATGGTTGCTACGGTTAACTGACTCGCCAAGTTGCGTAATGTAGTTGGTTTCTTCAAGCAGAAGGGAATAGTGTAGCTAAAATTTATCGAATAATAAGCTAGGTATTCGGTGCTGACTTCTAAAATTCTCCCGATTCATGTCAACACTTGACCACTCAGTACTGATGTAACCCAACAGCTTCTTCCGCAATTTTGGTTGGAGGTGTTTGAAACCACAGGGTATAGCCAGATTTAGCGCCAAGCGGCTTCCACCGCTTCCCTAAAATGTGAATAGGACGGAGGTACGAGACTAATGACGATCTTCAAAACAACGTTAAGGTCCATGACAACTCACTAGCGGCAACATTATATGAAGAGGGATTGCAAATTCTCTCCGCAAATATGTTAAATTCTTTGACTTCACGGTGATTATGTCGAATAGTAAACATATTTGTACCTAACTTTCGGTAATAAATTCATTAGATTATTTACACGTCTTTATTTTATGGACCATCTGAGATTGGAAAAAACGCTCTATGCATTTGTGATTCCTTTAAAGTTAATTCCATGTACATTAATACTGAATGTAGCATTCAAATTATTTACAGAACTAAGGTTAATGACGGGCATTCACCCCATAAGGTATGTGGAGCACGCTCTTTTAGGGCGAATAGTAAATTTGAAATAGTCATATGAAATTAAAGGATGGAATCCTACCTACCAGAGGTAAATGTAAAACTAGAGAAATTTGAACAAATCGTCTTAAATAGTGGACGGCTTGTAATTGAGTTCCCTGGACTTAAACTCCAAATTATCTAAAAGATGTAATATTTATAAAAGTGTATTACTAAGTGTTAAAGTATTCCTTTTAGTCCCGTTTTCTGCAAATGTACTTTTCCAATACCTTTTTTTAAAATGATATCATGAATCATTAATGTACATGATAAAACACTAACGCCAACTGTTGGCAGATTAACATAATAAAGACGTTAAGCGCATAAATTGAGCAAGCACTGTCACATATGTTGCTGTATGAATTGAAAACAGCTGTAAAGACACATCAGCATACTGTGAGTTTTCATTTATCTCCTAGAATTCACTTCATCTGTGTAATGGCGCATCTAAGCTTTTGTGCTTATTTCTTAAACAGACTGCAAGCAAAACGTAATTCCAATTTGGTAAATTGTGCTGCCAAATTTAGAATATCGTTATTACTTAGTAAAGATCCCTCACACTTGGTGCTATGGGCATTGCCACCGGTTGACCATTTTATGTTCATTTATTTTGACCAAAACCCTTTAAATAGATTACGTGATTCTTATTGTTTAACGCATCAGTTACACAGATAAAGTTTAATATTAGCTAAAACTGCGTGTATTAGAATAAACAGAAAACCCAATTTAGCTCAAATTGCGGGTAACCTTGTTTGATATTCTCCATTATTTGTTGTCAGGGTGTGAAAATCATATAAATCTTGTTCTAGTTGTTCGTCATGTGAGCTATTTACCTACATTTGAGTATTTAAAATTCAACCATATGATCATTATGTATTAATTTCACGATTCATTTTATTGCATTTACTACATTATATGCGAGGGTGGATAATAAGATCTCCTCGCCTTTAGTGATTGGAGAGTTGTAATTCCGTTTCTATTTAATTTAAGCTGCTGATTCGAATTTAGCAGAAACATTAAACCTTAGTTAATTTTTATGAAGACATATATCGGGTGGTATTTAAAAATATTCCATCAAGCATTTGACATTCCAAAAATGGGTATTGTAAATGTACAAATTTATTGTTCGTCAAATTATAGTTATTGTTATTGCTTGTTAACGAAATCTTGTTTTTCAGTGTATTATATTTATTGACCAATAATGTTTTCTCTAATAGATATTGGCTAACTTTGTAAAGTATCCAAAAAACCTAATGATTTAATACTTCATTTAATTATGTAAGCGTTAACTACCCTAGCAAACTTGTTAATTGTGCTTCGGCGTATAGAATCGCAGTCTACCTAGTCTATAACCTGGTTTTCCTTTATGCGATAAAAAGCTTGAAAATTAATAGTCACTGGTATTCCATTTTGTAACAATTATGAAAATATTAGTGATCGTTCAAATATTCGCGGATTAAAACTTATCAGTTTAACTATTATGGTAAATTCAACCACACACCTGAATTGCCTACATACAACTGGCAGGCTGATATTACACTTGTCAAGAAGTGCTGCTCTTATTTTATTTACACCGAGTACAACATGATAGATTTCTATTAACAGTTACTGTCTTCCAGATTTCTAATAAATTTTATTATTGTTAGTATCTTGAATATGCATTTCATGAAATAGAGAATTCTCTCTTTTAATGTACCTTACTTCGCAATTAGTAGAAAATTTATCTAGAACTTATAGTTAAAAAGAAATCGTTCCAAAATATTAAATATGAACTAATATGGTAGACTTAAAATTATTTTGCAATTTAAAAACTAATTATTATCAGATATTTCTTGTATCCAATAAAAGTAAGTCAGTTTTGAATGTTAAACTTTATCTCGATACT
>JAHWXV010235281.1:0-12373 GCA_024586415.1 Phrixothrix hirtus | reverse complement strand
CCCCCCCCCCCCCCCCGCCAGGTACGCTACTCAATTTACATATAGTTTTGTGTATGTATGTATAAATCTAAAACGATTTACTTAAAAAACGACGTGTGTTATGGAATAGTCATGCGGTATTGCCGTATTTGTAGCCTAGATTTATTTGTAAATGGCAACATGGTTGTCTTTTATTTTAATCGAAAACTACCAAATGAACTAGCCTCAAGTTCTTTTTTGAGTAACCTCTTTTTAGACGTTTAAAATACGAAGCATGTAACGTATGTATTACGCTTTTATGTAAAAACCAAACATTGTTCTATATTCGTAATTGAAACTGTCATGTTGCTTGGTTTTGAAGACTATTTTAATATGGATATCAAAAGGAAGGTCAGGCTCAGATATTTATGGTAGTCTTTTAAGTGTATAGTAATTCGACAATTATTGTCAACAATGTGCTTAGGTGGGAGAAAGATCGATTACTGTTGAAAGTTGTGCGTTGATTGACGTGAAATGTTTAGTGCTTTGGAAAGTTTATACGTGATCATAGATATTCTAAAGTATGTGCTAGATAGCTTAGCCAAATAACTTTATATCGATCTTTTAAACACTTTCGAGGAACGAGGACCAACTGTTTTTGCCAATGTCGTAACTGAAGATTAATCGTGGGTCTATCTATAATGCAAAAGCTACCAAACGATGGAATGGAGTCAGTCACATGTTCTCCAGGCCTCAAAAAATAGTGAATGGAAACTTTTTCCAAGAAAGTTACAGTAACTGTATTTTGGAACCATCAGGGTATTGTTCTTCCCAAATTTCTTAAACATAGGACCACAACAAACAGACAGGGGTACTAACATTAATAAAGCTTGAGTCAGTCATTAGAAAGTCCAATATGATTAGTCACGCCTTATCTAGCTTAATCCTGGTTTGTTTGGACCAATGGAAAAAGTTTTAAAGCGACCAAGTTTGATTCACTTGAGGAAGTGAAATTGATTGTAGAATTATGGTCGAGAGTAGATTTGAGCAAGATTATGTTGAAAAATAGCTCTTTGGCATTTCTTCATTTAATTGAATTTTAGACAACAAGCATTACTTGCGATAGATACTTCGCAAATGCCCTATAGTAAGCGATAATACTGACTAACAAAATAAAACTTTTGGTTTAGTGACTTTGATAATAGATCTATTCTTGGGCGTATTTGGCGTGCTGATTCTAAGAATAGCATCAGTTTTGCCATATCAGATCTAATTTTTGAGCTATAGACAAATATCATGTCCAGTCGAGGAATTCTTTCTTGTAAATAGACTACTTTCTAATGAGGCCATTATTCGCTAGATTGATACATTTCACAACAAAGGTGCTTAGGTCAAATAATGTTCCTAATATCGGAAATTATTTTGTAATGAGGCCATTATATGGTACTTAGGATAATAAGCTAATAAAGTATTTATATACTGTTGACTACGTGTCGGAACTATATTATAAGATACCTAAAATTTGCACTGTAACTTGTTCGTTCGGTTCGTTCGTTCCGGTTGCGACGTGGCGCCGAACGCGAATAGTCAAAGTGTCAGTGCTCCATGCTTTATGTTAGGCGCCCATTCTAGTAGTGGTTGGGTCGCGTATTGCCCGGGAACCGTTCATTCGAACATGGTGATAGAGTGTGAGTCGATTTATCTTATATCGACAAACAATCCGATATGGTCAGTGCAAGAACAGAAGATGAAAAAATAGTGCTACTACAAATCGAAAAAAAACGAATAGAGGCTACTTTTAACAACGTCCTCGAGGCAGTGTCCAGACTGCGCCAACAACAACAGGTAATAAGGAAGATCCGGGACAAGAAAGCGGTAACCACAGCCCAGCTCCCAAAAAGAGGAAAATAGACAGCAACGATGTAGAACTGACCGAAGAAGACTCGAAAGGTAATATATGTCAGCAAACTCAGAAGTAGCAGAAGACGATTCAACTTCCCAAAGACAAAATGAGTACCCACCATTAATTATTAACGGACGGATCCGATGAAGAGAGACAAGAAGACAAAACTCCAGCACCAGAAGATGTAAAGAAAATTAAGTAGCTCCCACCGATAATTCTAAGAAATAAAGAAGTCCTCGTGGAGGTCTAAAATGGAGCAGACGCAAGTGGAATAAATTTTTCCAAGCCCTTCAATGCTAGTGAAAGAAAAAAGTTTTACTGACAACACAGACGATTTTAGAAGAGTAAAAAGGTTATTAGACATAATGGAAGTACCATGCCACATTTTTCAGTTCCCTCAAGAGAAAGAGCTCAAGATAGTTCTCTGGGGCGTGCCGGAATTCATAAAAGAAGAAGAAGTGACGGAAGACCTGCAGGACAAATGTTTCAAAATCAGAAGTGGGGAACAGAAACAAGAATTCACTCTTGTCTTAGTAAACTGTGAGAAAAACCCTAAAAATAAAGAGTTGTATGATCTTGAGGTGGTAAATCTCAGAATTACTACTGAACCCAAGAGAAAGTCGACACGCACACAACAATGTTATCGATGTCAATTTTTCGGCCATGTTTCATACTAGTGCATTGCCGATATAGGTGCCTAAAATGCGCCGGGGATCATCCCATCTTCGAGTGCACTCTAGAAGCGAATAAACCGTCAAATCTCTGCAACTGTGCGAGCAAGCACCCTGCTAACTTTTAAAAACGTGAGGCCAATCCAAAGCAGGGCAAAAAAAGGCAAAAATTCGAAAAAGAATGAAATCAGGTATCTCATACGCAAACAGAACCAGTCATCCCGCCTTGTAGACTCGTAAAGACCTGAAAAGGGCCTAGAAAACTCAGTTAGAAATAGCAATAGTTGCTATCTAAAATGTTGCCATCCATCATTAACAGCAACCAAGAGAAGCTAAATACCTAAAACAGCCAACTTAAAGATAGCAACATGGAATTCTAACGGAATTAAAAGTAAAAGAGAGGAAATGGTACTTTTCTTGAGAAAGCATGATATTTAAATTTTCCTAATAATGGAAACCAAATCAAAACGAGGGTACAGAGTCTGGAGTTTGTGATACAGAGAAGATAGAGTAGGAGGAGGCGTAGTAATATTAATAAAAAGGTCTTTTAGCGCGATTTATCTGTAAAAAAATAGTTAACCAGGATAACTCCAAATTGGAAGCAACGGGAGTTAAAATTGAAGTCGAAGGAAAAGCTATATAAATCAAATATCCGACCAAGATTGGGCAGATCTCACAAAATATGAACTGGAAATTGTTGGTGACGTCCTAAACGCCAAGCACACAATGAGGAAGTAGAGGGTCAAATTGCAATGGCCAAACGACAAACAGACTATGAAACCTAAACAAACGAATAAGAATCGAAGGCCTGGAGGACACCACGTCCATACCATCAATGAGTCAAGGCGACTTTGTGGACATCTTTATCCTTAACCTACGACGAAACACACAAACTACAACAGTTCAAGAACTATCATCTGATCATTTCCCGGTCACTATGGAATTAAGGATACAATTGCAATTGCCATTAGGCGCAGTGAGAATAAAAACAAATTGGCAAAAGTTCACCTGCCCGATGAGGCCGTTTCTAAAGGCAGAGGAAAGTGATACAAAACAATTCATGAAACCAATTCAGGAAACACTAGAAACATGCCAAACTCAAATTAAGAATTCACATTTCAATAAATGGGGGTTAACAATGGCAGACAAAGAGAAAATAAATGAGAAGAACTTAGCCAAAAAGAGATGAACACGAACAAGACATCCACATGATAGAACGCAGACAAAGAGAAAATAAATGAGAAGAACTTAGCCAAAAAGAGATGAACACGAACAAAACATCCACATGATAGAACGCGGTTCCAAAAGTTACAGGAAGAAGTAAACCCTGTGATTAAGTGTAAGAAAGAAGAAAGTTGGAACAGCTACCTATCAGAATCGAAAGAGAGGGGCGCAGGCAAACTCTGAAAAATTTCCCATAAATTCAAATAGGGGAAAAATCCAAACTCTCCAACATATATTTTAACAACGAAGAGAAGGCGGAAATAATAAGCTTACATCTAGAAGAGCAATCTACAAATTTGAATAAAGCTAAGAAAAAGTTAGAAACCTTAGTCAATAGACAATAGTCAATAGCAAGGGAACGAGTGGAAATCCGAAACCCGAGACAAATCACAGTTGCCGAGCTCAAAAATAAAATTAAAATGCTGAACGCAAAGAAGGTCCCCAGGGAAAGACCAGATTCCAAATAGGGCAATAACAATTCTACCAGGCCTCTGGACTCATTAACAAACATTATAAATGTTATGCTATCATCATAACGGTTTCCGAAAGGAAAAAAGGACCCCAAAACGCCTATGAACACAAGACCATTTGGCCTTCAAAATGGTTTCGCCAAAATTGCTGAAGCTTTGATAAGTTCCTTCATAGTTTAGGAACTGGAAGTGAAAGAAGCTATCCCAGTAACCCAGTTCGGGTTTTAAAGAAACCTATCAGCTATCAATCAGACAGCGAACTTTGACAACATAATAGAAAGATCCAACATACAAAAGAATGAAACGTATGAAAACCTGTATAACGTGGAGAAAGCATATGATAGGATCTGGAAAAGCGCAGTTCCCTTCAAAATGACGAAGAAAAAACTACCTGTCGAACTTATTCGCATAGTAAAATCTTTTCTGACTAACAGAAGGTTCAGGGTGAAGTGCGGCAGCGAATTTTCGGCACACAGAACAACTGCAGGACTACCACAGGGATCTCCCCTGTCGCCAACTTCTACAACGTATTAATTACTGACATTCCCACGCTCCAAGATATAACAGGAGTCCATTTGCTTCAATTTGCGGATGACACGGCAATTATAACTCATGATAGACGTGTTAGTGGCAAAATCAAATATGAAGAAGGCCGGAAAGACTCTTCAGAATTATTGTAAGCTATGGAAAATAATCCTCAACAAAGAGAAGACAGTGTCCATATGCTTCACTGGAAAAAAGGGAAAATCTAATAAAATTGGGAATAATTAAATTAAGACCTAAAGAATTACCTAGGAGTAACCTTTGATAAAAAAAGTACTTTTGCCCAACACACTAAGAGAAGAGTCTGAATAACAAGCAAGATGACGAAACGACTGTTCAATGTCATCGGCAGGAACAGTAAGTCATCACTTACTGCGAAACTAAAAATAGTTAAAGCAGTGTTATTTCCTACCCCACTTGGGGAAGAAATATGGAAGAAGCTAAAGAGCTAAAGATAAAATAACGGTTACACATAATAAGTTGCTCCCTTAGTATGAAATAGCGACCTTCGTAGAGATCTGCAAGCAGAAGACTTAGTCAAAAGAGTCAAAGAAAGATGCAAAGCTATGATAGAGCGTCTTAAAGCACACCCGGCCATTCCATAAAATTGATTGCGAAACACACCCATACAAAAATTTCGAAGTATTTATTTTATACATCATATTTCCTCTTCAGAATATGGTACTAAGATGTCCCCTGACATAAGAGGAATTTCTTCAGCCAGAAAATTAAGGAAATAAAACAAAAAAAGCACTATAACTTATTCTGTGAAAATTTTGTGAAAATTAAGTAAACGCCATGTTTTTCTCATGAAGAAGTTGCTTGAACCATCCGGATATCCTTTATTATATTTGTGGTAATTACATTCTGAAGGACAACAGGAAACCTATTTCAGGGATTGTTAAGAGGGTAAATTTTGCTTATTTTGATGTCCAGCTTGGAGCCCAAGATAAGTTCTGAGCTTCCCATATTGTATGCAAAACTTGCTTGGAGTATTTACGACAATAAATGGAATAAATGGAAAGAGGGTCTGCCGGAAATTTGGAGTATCAATTGTTTGGGGGAACCAAAAATCAGCATGATGGATGTTATTTTTGTAGGGAATCAATTGAAATAAACAAAACAAATGGACATATTTTGACCTAAATTCTGCTAGACGATATCATCCACACCCAAATGAGGCACCATTGCATTTTTCAAATGCCTATTAGATATCCCAGAGAATGACAATCGTGATCAAACGTTCAACTGTGATTAAATTGAACATAACAAGAGTGTTGAAGGTGACAGTGATTTTATGTGAACTGAGTGACCTTATCAGGAATCTGAACCTTTCAAAGGAATCTCCCGGCCTCCAGGTTGAATGGAAATAATCTATTTTGTCCTGGAACCGGAATTACGTTTTCCTATGACATGACAACGGCATAGTACTCTGCTATGAGGCTAGAGACATTCTGAAGGATATATGTTATCAAAATACATCTCAAATTAATGACGCTTTTTCAGGGACAGCTCCAAGTCAAGGTTGAAATGTGTTCTTTCACACAATGGAAACATATGTAGTTCAATTTCAATACTCGTTCCACGAGTATGAAAGAGGAGTAGGAAATGCTTTCTTTAGCCTTGGAAAAAATTTGGTATCAAAATCATCAGTGAGTAATTCGTACAGACCTAAAGGTGACCAACTTTTTCCTTGTTCAGCAAGGTGGGTACACCAAATATCTCTTTTTATGTCAATGAGACAGCAGAGCCAATAATAACAAGCGGGTAAAAAACGAACGGCCTTCGAAGAAAGATGTGGTAGTTGGAAAATAAAATGTTTTCAATGAACCTTAAGTTAAACTTGTTCTGATGAAGCAATTTGTGAAGGCGTTAAACAGAGAAGGCTCTAGTGTTCGTTACTTATCACATAAAGTCCCATGACTGAGCACATTTCTGCCTGATTTTCGTCTATACCAGTTGTCAAAGGGTTTCTTAGAAACAATAAGGTAGATAACCACACTGATTTGTCGAGGACATGCGCTCCTATTTTAGTAAGCTTGAATGTAGCATAAGTATCAAGATGTATTACATCCACGGTTACTTAGATCGGCTTCTAGAAAACCTTGGTGAGATACCGACGAAGATGGAATACCCACATGAAGGAAGGGACTGTCCTGGAAAATCTCACCCTAGAATATCCTTCAAACGAAACTTCGTATGTGTTGAATGAGTAATCATTCTATATGTTCTTGACTTAAAATAAATTGACTTGGTAATATGTGATTCTTTTTAATTGGATAAAATGGGTGTAGAAAATAAAATTGACAACTCTGCGTACTAGAAGATACATTTTTGAGATTATTAAATTCTATTAAGCTGTTTTTTAAAAATTTTACACATGAAAATATTTTATGAACTGCTGACATGTCACATAATTAATCGATTGCGGACATTCAAAAAAAATGCTAATGTAATTCCCGACAAAAAACTATAACAACATATCGAATTGCACTGTGTTTACTTACTAATAAATGGGCGCTTAACCATCTGTCACAAATAAACGACATTTTTTATTTGAAAAAGCACTATTAAAAAATTAAATTTGAGAGTTGTATTAAAATCATCAGAGATACTGTAATTTACAAAAAATAATTAATAGTGATAAAATGTAAATTTAATACAGTTGTTTCAAGATCAGTAAAGCACTCAGTTATGCCCTGTTTAAATTTAAAAGGTTATATTACCGATCATGAGAAAATACACCTTTTTATGGTTTTTAAATTTTTCCGAAATCGAATAATAAGGTTGAAAAGTTTGTAATTTATTATTCGATTTTTCTCAA
This sequence comes from Phrixothrix hirtus, assembly GCA_024586415.1. Classification (NCBI taxonomy): domain Eukaryota; kingdom Metazoa; phylum Arthropoda; class Insecta; order Coleoptera; family Phengodidae; genus Phrixothrix; species Phrixothrix hirtus. The sequence goes on along the minus strand of JAHWXV010235281.1, from coordinate 4,780 downwards.
ACTTTTACACAGAGTACAAAAACGTTTTCCAAAGGGATATTATGTGCTTTTATTTTGTTAATAAGGCTTTTAGTTCAAAAATAATGAAAAGGAAAAACAAATTAAATGTAGGAATACAGCCGCGCTTTCTCTTAATAACTAGGTTTTTACCGTTTTTAGATACATCTTACTTGCACAAAAAACATTGAAAACTGGATAATAAACCTTTTTGAAAAAGTACGCAACCAAATCTAATTTAACAAAACAGAATCCGATTTTTTATCAATACACGGTGCAATGATCTGGAATAAACGTAAGAGATTTTGTCATAAATGGAACAAAACTTCTGACTATAAATATTGCAAATCAGAATTTTTCAAAAAGTTTTTCGAGAATTTTGTAAATTCGATTGTACCCAAATTAAAGGTGTTTAATTTTTTTTTATTATTTTTTTGTGAATGTATGGGGCATAAAGAATACGTGGTTAGAATTTATGCAATCATTTCAAAGCACCTCTGCATATTATATATCATATATGTATAATAAAATATTACAGATACAAGTATTTTTTTCCTTCACACTAAAAATAGCAAAATGGGGTTGAGTCGGTTGGAATCAGCACACCAAATAAACCCAATAATTGTTTCAACTTTTAAGGTACTAAAATGTGCAATTATAGCAAAAATCAATTGTCGAGCGTGATACGATACCTGCCCCAAATGGAAGTTTAACAAAATTAAAGACTTAATTTCAATAGTAATTATTGAAAAATTTGATCACTTACCTGACATACATCCTAATTCTGTACTAGTGCTACTATGGTTGTTGTTATTATTAAGGCTAGTATTATTGTTGCTTTCTGTTCCAGGATGTGGCGTAGAAGGTGCCGAGCTTTTTTCCATGACGTCGTGATCTTCTTTACAATAAAGAGCGCCACCGTCGCGAAGTGCAAATTCGTCACCAGGAACGAGTTGTCGCGCACATGCTGAACACCGGAAACACTCTATATGGTATATTTTACTTTTTGCCCGCATCACAAAATCATTTTTACTAAAAGATGAACCGCACTTATCGCATTTTGTACCAAATAACCTGAAAATCAATAGCAATTATTAGATTTTAGAAAAATTAACATTTTCTTATATTTAAATTAATTTTTCAGTTTTTGAGCTGATTCTTATTTACTTTACTTAGTTAATTTTAACAAATATGATAACAAATGAGATAATCATAATCAGAATAGTAATATTTTTAGAAAAATTTCCTTTCGGATGGGAATTGAACTCGTAACTTCTGATTAGATTCTAGACACTTTACCAACTAAGCTGCCGAAGGTTCGGTCCCTATTTGACTGGAAATTTTCTTTAAATGTTGCACTTTATGAAATTAAATCATTATACAGAGTGTCGCAATAATAATGGTGACCCTGTATATTTTTTACAAATTTTGAAACAATTCTAATCGAAGAATTGTAACCTGCTTCGGACCTGTTTACAGAACTTCCAAATTGAATTTATTGCTGAGCAATGTAATTCATGGTATTCGATACACACGTGTATTTAAAGTAAAATAACACAATCCACACGTACACTCAGTCTTGTTTATTCAACCATCTACCATACTTTATTGAGATATTCTGGTTACTTAATGCGTTTTGCAGTTTAAACTAAAATAATGGAAATAGGAGAAAATTGAAAATAAACGAGATATTTGCTAGTATCAAGTTCAACGTCAGCGTGCTGTAATTACACATCCGGAGTCATTAATTTAGAATAGTCAGTACTTTTTGGCAGTAGTAATTCTCATAAATTACTTTATTTAGAAAGTTACTGCTATCATCACGATTTTTACACATCAGTTGCTGTGCATTTATAAAACCGTTGGAATTTGGTTAATATTAATTAAAACAGTCTTACATTTTAAAGTAGGTGTTCAAAATTTAGCTCTCTAGAACGTAAACAGACTTCTACACGACGCTGGAAACTACCCTGAACAGTTGCTAAAATTTTTTTCTTGAAGATAGTCGCCTCGCATATAATGGTCTTGTTCGAAGAATATTATAATTACGCTCCCCACTCATTAAGGTCATATCATTGTATTTTGTAATGTAAACATTTTTAATAATTTTAAGGACATGTTTTATAAGTACAAACGTTTGAGATACACCAAAGCTTATCATATACTGCAGCGATATCAAACTCGGATTATTTATCGGCACGTCGAATCAACAATACCGTGATAAGTTTACAGATCAGATTTAAAACTGTAATTACAATATCTTTTAAATTGTGCATTTTAGAAAAACTGCAGTTTTCATTCTTTTTGAGACACCTTGTATAAATTTAAGATGAAAAAGAGACTGTTAAAATATGACCAAAGACAGAAGAACTCACATCGTGTAGATTCACAACTGAATTCAAAATATTAGTAAAACTAGATTTTGAACCAGTGTGATCAGCCACCCCGCACTGATGAGCCCCACACCGGGCGAAACCATTAATCTACGGATACTGTGTCACGCTGATTTAAGGTGCAAGCTTTTATATTTTTACCTATTAAGTTAGGTTATTAAAAATATTTTGGTGAGAAGCCTTAGAATTGTTCATTTTATTTTCTCCAATGACAGTTTCATGGCTTTTTACTTGTGCCGAATTAATTTTAAAATTCGTGCCGTTTAGGAGGTATGTTTTTCTTTATTTTATTTAAATAAATCCTCCTAATGTAAGTAATAGATCGATCTGCCATTAATTTTCGTAGATTTAGGTCAACAGCTAAGCGTTCATATAAAAAATAGAAATTTTCAAACACCGCAGGAACAAGTTTTCTCGATGCATCCCCGTCAGATCCAAAATAGGGATTAATAAATTAAAAAGGAAGCAGGCCTGATTTGGACGGTCTACTGCTGTTACTTTCTTCTTGGCTATTGTCTTTCAATTAGGAAAACCTTTTACTCTTTTGCATAAGTTCGCATTCCTATTTTCAGTCCTCAAAAGTGTTATATAATTGTCTAAATCTGCAAAATAAATCATTATCGTGCATTTTAACTTCCCAAATACACGATAGTATGGGGAATTTGTTAAAATAGATAAAAACAGGTGCCGCTTACAACGTATCTTCACGTTCTGAGATCCCCCGAACTTGTTTATCTGTACTGAATATTCTATCGATGGTAACTTAAAAACGACTTAACTGATTACTATCAAATTTGGAAGGTATAAACTAAGACAGGCTTTCATAAGTTGAAAAGTTTTTAGTGGTGATCGGTAAAAATGTAACAAAAGTAGCTTTTTGTATTTTTTGAAAGAAGGTTATTATTTAAAAACTACGATTTACCGATGAAACCCGATTCGGGGAATTTGGCCGAAGCGAGGTCCACTCGTTTTAACTTTTAATTATTTAAGTTTTGGAAATTTTGTGTCGGTTACTATGCGTGAGTACATAAATTACTTACATCATTGTGCATTGTTTACATCCTGAGTTGCCGAGGGAACAACTACAACTTTAACGAAAACATGGATAATTTGTAGCACAATTGTTAATCACAATTTCCAAAGGTTTCTAAACGTTTAAAAAAATATTATATTATATGTTACCAATTGAGTTAAACAGTCAACCTTTACAAACGCAAAAATGAAAATTTATTCAATGTGCAAAACAAATGTCTTAAAATTCTTTCAAGTCTGCACGCGCCAACTATCTTCAATAAAGTTTCATTTTATTTTATTTTAAATCGATATACAAGATTTCACTAGAAAGAAATTCAACTTTTGAAATAGACACTTGTTTTCCCGCTACTTTTAGCGTCACTTTGCGTTATCTGTAAACATAGAGAGGTAGTAGTCCATGCGGCTATTTTCTTATAAAGAAGACGCAATGAGTAAAATTTGGCGATAACACATTTACAGCAACTTTCAAAACATTGCCAGAAGCTGATGGGTGTTTGAGCTGTATACAGTATTAAAAACTTCCGGCGGGTGTCTACATTATACGATGATGTTCACATTGGAAGAAGCTTTTAGCCCATTGTGCGGAGTAATCGTCGATTAAGCGTCCATAGAAAAACCTAGGATGCACACCACTGCTGATCAGTAAACAAGCAGGTTGAAATCAGTCGAAATATTTTAGATCGTTTAAATGAGAATAAAAGCTTCTTAAGAGCATCATAACAGATGATTAGACGAGGATGTCGATTATGATGTCGGACGAAAACAGTCATCGATGGAGCCAGAAAAAGTCCACCGTAATCGCATAAATGTGATTGAAATGGTGACGTTCATTATGAGAACGTCCCGAGTGGTCAAACCCTTAATGAAGAGTTGTTTGGAAGTATTGTTACATTTGGGGTGGTAGTATGAAAGAAGAGGTCTGAATGCTGGATGCTTCAAGATTTGATTTTTTGCTACGTATAACAAATGTACTACCCTATCCTCTTCCGTTCGTCTAATTTGATATGATGGATTTCTTCCTGTTTCCGAGGCTGAAAATCACCCTAAAAAGATGCCATTTCCAATCGATTCACAACACACCTATAGTTGAATTTTTTTATCTTTGCAGCTACGTCATAGATGTACAGTTAAAGCTTCGACATACTTAATAAACTTAACGTTAAATTTAAATACATATGTTAGAAAGAGATACTAAATATAAAGTTTGTGAGTAACTCTGGAACTAAGTTTAGACGTACTAATTTAATAGTGTGATAAGGAGAGATAACGAGAAGGAGATAAGTTGCATATCTTTGATTGAGATTAATATGTAACCTCACTTCTTTATTTATTAGTTGGGAAGGTTGTGTGTTTTA
>JAHWXV010235245.1:0-12932 GCA_024586415.1 Phrixothrix hirtus | reverse complement strand
ATATATATATATATATATATATATATATATATATATATATATATATATATATGTATATATCAATATTTTTAATTTAGCATTTATTAAACTTAAAGTAGGTACAGTTAGGGTAATTTCAGTCAAAATTCTTCAAATAAGGTTGTAGATACTGTAACGAAACTAGCTAATTGTTTTTAAAATGTTTATTTATATACACTAATACTACACTTATTTATTTCTAGTATTTATTTTACAATGCACTTTCAACAAACGTTTATTTCTATTTGTGTAAATTTATATTTATATTCATCAGTAACTTTCATCACAAGATTCTAATAAGAACTAACTAAGGGAATTCAATTTACTGTTTATACAGAAAAGATAAATGCTAGAATGTGATGGATTAATCTAGAATAAGAAATTAGTCACAAGAATAAATTACAATGCTATGACTCATTGCTGACCTAATTGAATTGATAGGTATCAATTACCGCAATAAGTCACCTAGGATTACATCATCTATTTTATTCTAAAGGGTGCATACAAATTTCTAGAAACTTCCATTGTTTCCAATTTTCGCTACAATACTTTATGAGAAGTAAGATTATACATAATTCTATACCTAAATTGTAAATTCCAAATACAGGAGCGACATTTCTACTAAAATCTAAAAATTAATACTAAATAATTCAATTCAAATAATGCAAACAGATATACAGTGTGGTGACTTTAACTAGAATAAATTCAATAACTTGAAATTAAAAACGTTTTCGCAAAAAAGGTTCAAGGCGTGTACTGATTGAAATAGTTGGACTCTTGCTCAGGGTAACAAAATTTTTGTAACGTCATCAATTTTCAAGTTATAACGTAATCAATAATTTTTTTAAAAGGAATGCTCTGTATACTTTCCGAATATTAAATAGAGATCTTTATTTTGAACAAAACGGCACCTTAACAAAAGCAAAAAGTCTGCGGAAGAAAACGACATCCTTAAAAGTAAGTTTTAATGTAAAAATTCTTAAAATGTGCACCATTTATATGGTGAGATAGTTAGTCTAAGGCGACGGTAAAACTCATTTTTAAGATTTTATAAAATATCTGGTGATATTTGTTGGATTTCTTGCCTAATGAGTTCTTTAAGATTGTCTAGGTTTTCTGGTTTCTTCAAATAAATTTTAGTTTTCAGGTGTCCTAATAAGGAAAATTCAAGTGGGGGAGATCGGGAGATCATGCCAGCCACTCAATTGCACCTCTTCTGCCAATCCATCTATTTGGCGCATGCCATGAACATAACGTGGTGGCGCCACATCTTGTTGCATCCATATCCTTTCATCTGGCAAATCTAGCTCTAACGGACTCGAATTTAAGGCACATAAGGCTGAAACTAGTTCGTGCTCAAGAAAGTCATGGTACCTTTCTCCGGCCAAACTACCATCGTATAATATAGAACCTAGCACTTACTTAACCTTAGTTATTTATTTACATCAGGTTGTGTAATTTTTGTTCGTACGAACAATCCTGTCAGTTCTAATTTATTCATAATTGTGTAAATATTATTTATAAAATAACGAGTTTTGTAAATGTTCTCATCTTGAGCTCCCACTCGTTGGTAATGCCCATCATTGAAGCATTTACTAGCTCATTTTATAAAAAATATTATTTACATTGATATAAATGTGACTGACAGTTTCAGTTTGTTATATTAGAAGTATTGAAAAATAGTGAATTAATTAATTTTTTTCTTTTTTAAAGGATGTCGGCAACCTTCAACAGAAGGTCTATCAAGGTTCATGCACAAGTGTGATCCTTAATGGCTGTCATCTGGAAGACCGAACAAGATTTCAAAAATCTTTTCGGTCATTTCACAATCACAAATATTTGATAGCTAATATAAAGCAAATTGGATCTACTTTAAATATTTGCCAATTAAACACAGAGTGACTTGGTAAAGACAAATATGAGTATCTTGGAAGACTATGTACCGATAATAAAGTGGATGTACTATTGATTCCAGAAACTCATATCTAACGAAGAAATATTATTTCAAAAAGGCACAATCACAGGATTCACGATAATTGATTTTTAAATAGACCAATTCATGGTTCTGTTACATATATTAAAAGTAACATTATAGACTACCGAAAAGTTCTCAATGAGACTATAAATGGTGTATATGTTATTTCTGTAAAAGTTGGAAATTTACATATATCAAATATATAAACCACCAGAATGTTTTCCTATTACATATCCACATCCAACAATTTATGTTGGAGATTTTAATTTCCACAGTACATTACGGGGATATGCCAAAAATGACAGAAATGGCAATGCTTTTCAAGAATGGTTGGAGATTAATAATATTCAATTAATTTATTATGCGAAAGATAAGAAAAGTTTTAGGTCGCCACAGTGGCAAAGAGATTATAATCCTGATTTACGTTTGCTAACCATAGATAGAGATTATAAACCTCTTAGTTGTTATAGACCGGTACTAAATGATTTTCCACATAGTCAACACCGACAAACTTTGTTAAAGATTAGTCTCCAACTTCCTCCAATTGCTTCATTAGAAAATCCTTGTTGGAATTTTCAAAAAGTAAATTGGAAAGGTTCTATGAATGTTGTTGATTCAAATATTAGATGAATAAATCCAGTATTCAGTAATTATGATAGATTCGTCAGACTAGCTAAGAGTGCTGCAAAGAAATTTATTCCTAGATGTTTTCGCAAAAAATATATTCCTGGCTGGTCTGAAGAAACTAATAAACTTTATAACAAACATAAAATCAATCCAACCCAAGAAACTGCAAATGAAATGTGAAATTCAATAAATAAAGAAAGAAAGGAGAAGCGAAATTATCTTATGAATAACATGAATTTTACTCACTCTAGTCGTAGTGTCTGGAACTTACTGAAAACGCTGGGGACAACTACAAAGTCAAAAAATTTTAAAGTTCAAATTTCTCCTTGGTCTGTAGCAACGAGATTGGCGAACGTCTCTAATGCTATTAAAATACCTAAAGAAGAGGTTAGCAAAGTGAGAAATTCTTTAAAGGTTTTGAGGAAGAGAACAAGGCCTTCTGAAGAATCATCTAGAACGTTTGTTTTAGAAGAATTAAGTATTGCATTAACGTCTACCAAAACTAAAAAATCTGCTGGTTTTGATGGAATCTAACCAGAATTTGTTAAAAATCTGGGATGTTCTGCTTTAAATTGGTTAGTTGAACTCTTAATGGTATTTTGATTTCAGGTAAATCGCCCAAACCTTTTAAAGGAGCAAAAATAATTTCAATCTTCGACCCTGGTAAAATAGAAGGTGATTCAGCTAGTTATAGACCAATTAGTCTTCTGTCTGTTACATATAAACTTCTAGAACGACTTCTGTACAATAGAATATACCCAGTTATTGAAAAACTGTTACTGTAAAACAAGCGGGTTTTCACAGTTTAAGAAGTTGCTGTAATCAAGTTACAGCATTGACAAGTCATACAGAAGCAGGTTTTGAGAGAAAGTTAGAAACTGAAGTTGGTTCTATTGATTTTACTTGTGCCTATGATACTCTTTGGAAGGACGGCCTAATTCATAAACTGTACAATGCAATATCGTGTGGTAGAGTATTTAAATTACTAGAAAATATGCTTTCTGATCGAGTGTTTAAAGTATTTGTGGGAGATAAACGCAGTAAGTTTAGAAAATTAAACAATGGTCTCCCACAAGGTTCTGTGTTAGCGTCAATCCCTTATAATTGGTACATAAGTGATATACCTGCAACTAAAGGTCGTAAATTGATTTATACAGATGACATCGCTTTATCCGCACAAAAAATAAATTTCTATGATAATGAAATGGACCTTAACGAAGATTTGAAGGTTCTATGTGGATATTTCAAGAAAGGGGGCCTTTGTCCTAGTACCAAAAAAACTGCAGTTTCTTGTTTTCTTTTAAACAATCATGAAAAGAATCGTATCCTAAAAATCCAAATGAATGATAATTTGATAGAACATAAATTTAATCCAACTTATCTTGGTGTTACCTTAGATAGTTCATTGACTTATAATCAACATATCGAGAAATTAAAAAAAAAATTGAAAACACGTAATAGCATAATACAAAAATTAGCTGGGACAAACAGTCTAGTATGGATGAATTCAGCTCATGCAGAAAAAATTGATGCTCAGTTAAATACAACTATGAGGATTTATTCCTGTAACACTTAAGTCAACACCTACTACTTGGTTGCCAGTTGCGTTTAACACTATTCTTTCACATATTCGTCTAAAGGATGCTATGAAAAGAGAATGTGACAAATATATGAAGTCAAGAGATAGGTATCTTACTTTTCGATTGATCTGCAGCATCAACCAATTGAAAGATTGGAATCACGTAAAGCTATGTGGTGTGAAAACTTCTTATTAGAAGATTTTATACAAAACGAACCTTGGAAATAAGAATGGTCTTCGACTGATGTTTTTAACCAAAAATTAATAGAAGACCCTAGTAAAATTGCACCCGGATTTGATCTACCAAGAAAAATTTGATGTAAATTAATTCGGATTAGAACAGGTCACGCTCGGGTTAATTCTATGTTATACCACTGGAATGCAGAACCTAGTCCAGAATGTCATTATAAAAAGGGAATTGAAACAGTAGATCATATTGTGAACGATTGCCCTTTTACTAAGTTTGATTACGGATTTATTGGTATCCATAACCTTATACCAGAGTCCATTAACTGGTTACATAATATAGGAAGGTCATTTTTTTCCAGGGTTTTTTCCCCTTATCCTTGTACCAAATGGTGCATGAATATTCTATTATTATTATTAATATCAACCCTGTAATTGTAATTATTTATTCATACGAATATATATATATATATATGTAGCAATTACTTGCAAATTATGCCAGCCCAAATATTAGTTTTCAATGGGTACTGATTATGAGTATCCCTCGTCCAGTGGGGGTTGACGTCAGATCAATACCAACAATTCGGTTTATTAAATGACCATCAGAAAAAAGTATTCATTTCGGAGAAATTTGATATTCATCAATAGTATGCATGATTAATTCACAAAACTGAACTATGAGATCTGTATGATCTTCAAGTAACTCTTGGACTACTTGCACTTTGTAACGTTATTTGTTTGCACACTTTAATATTTTGAGCACAGATTTGTGACAAACAGAATTATCATGAGCAACTTTCCTGGCTAGAGTTACGGAATTTTTTTCAAGCGCCAATATTAGATATAATTTAGTGCTTTCATTGTTTTTAGGGGGCCTTCGTCTAGGAACATCTCTAACATGCCCTTGATTAATGATGATGTCACAAAATTTCATTACCCTCAGCGTAAGTCCAACTATTTCAGTCAGTACAACCCTTGAAAGGTTTTTACGAAAACGTTTTCAATTTCCAGTTATGGAATTTACCCCAGTTAAAGTTACTACACTGTATAGATAGAGTAGCTAGTAGAAAATTTTTATATTCTACTTGTTTTGAGTTGTAGTACGTGATTACCAAACATAGGGAAACTAATGCTGAGAAATGTTATGACGATATACTACAGTTTTAAACCTCAGATGCTTCTCATTGAACGAAAGGAACAAAATTTGCAACCACCTAGGTATTTATTACACGAGGGTCACAAGTATTTATTCCACAAAGAGTGAGAAACATAAAGTCGCTTGTAACATGTGTTATACAAAATTCTTCCTATATCTAAATTAAAAATAATAATTTTAATACAACGTAAAAATAAAAATAGTAATCCGTTTCTCTGGGTTGACTAAACATTAGTTTCTTTCAGGTGAAGCAATGGCTACAGATAGCACATAAGTGAAAAATTTCGTATTAAATTAATATAAATAACTGCATAAAGTGTAAAATTACTATTAATACTGCTTAATAAAATAACTCTTATATTTCATTGCCAGCATCTGAAATAATAGTCACTCCAATTATAGCAACAGTTAAATGTACATTTTGTGACATGGTATGCCATAGTATTCAATTTTCATGTCCAGTTAACGTAAACTCTAAATCTTACCTTTAATGACAGTTGCAGAAAGGAAATCCGGTGTGAAATAACACCTGACTTCCTATTACGCTTTATAGATATGCAAATAATACCCAAAAATTATTAAAATACTATTCATGTTTATTTAGCGAACGCTAACGGGAACGGTTATCCATTCAAATTAATGGACACGCAAACTTCGGAAGTTTTCCTCGATAACTCGATTCAACAATTGTTCTCCAAGGAACCGACTAATTCGCATAAAAGTACAACATAGCCGTACGAAATACTGCAAGCTTAAACAATCGTTGCTGCCGTTTTCGAGAAAATCGCGTTAAACCAGAGAATAACAAGGTTTTAATCAACATATAGCAGATGCATGTACCGAAATCTACAAACTTAAATATAAAGTTTTGTTTATCTAGACAGTTTTGTTTCCGTGACATCCCATTCACATGCATACACAGACATTTGCGCGTACCAAAGGTCAGACGGCCACAAACCTAGTTAAAGAGCTTTGTTTATCTATTTCATACTCACATGCACACACCCACCTTCATTTGCATCCTCACCCGCATTCACCCTCGAGACTATATCCGCACCGTGATTCGCATCTGCACTCTCACACGCACGCAAACACAAACGCTCGTCAGCACGCATATATAACGACTCACACCCACGCATACGAACACACGCACTCACATACGTTATGCACACGCTCAAACAAGCACTCTTGCACACACTCATGCACGTTTGTTCGAAGGAACACACCAGCGCGCGCATGCACGTAGCTAAGCACTCACGCGCATGTACCCATGGAATCGCGTACACAACCATACACGCACACGCAAACGTGCATCCACCCACACATGCAAACTATAACACACATGAAGCCGCAAGCACACATACACTTCCATATGCTCTCGCCCACACACACACACACACACACACGCGCGCGCGCGCGCACACACACACACACAAACACACAAACACACAAACACACACACACACACACACACACAAACACACACACAAACACACACACACACGCACACACAGACGCACCGACGATACCCTTAACTGGAATTTTTAATGTATTATACAGGTTTGACAGTTAAGACATATTTACGTTTACCCCAACTGTCCCCGCTAGTTCCTCCACAGGTATCTTTCCAAGGCCTCCGACCTGTATATGGTTCTTTAAAAATAAAGGGTTGCGTTAATTCAATTCTATACTATATGTGTTACAAATCTCCATCAAAATCTGAAACTATTATTCTGGCTATTTTCCTTTGTTAGTGAGAAGTACGTATTCTCCAAGTTTACGTAAATTAGTAATAAGCACGTTAACTAGATACTTATTTGTCCTAGCTAAATACAATAAATATAAAATCATACATAATCTAGTACGGACAACTGAAATTAATATGTTTGTTGCAACATCATTTTTCACAAAGAAAATTATAAAATGCGTTGACAGAACCTATCAACGGGCGTTAAAATTAATAGTACCTGGTGTTCCTTTGTGAACCATCATAATAGTTGTAGTACATATTGCTTTTAAAGCTTGTTAGTAATTTAGTTAATAATTTTTTAAAATTTAACTGCTATATAAGATGTAAAACATTCGGAATTAAAACGCATGCTATAATTTTTATTGGAAGAATGCAATATCAATTATGAATACCCTTATTAAATATTGATTTTGATAAAAATTGCATAATCCAATATTTATGTGGGGTGTATTAAATTATCTAAAACTTATAAGTAAAAATATGTTTGCTGCTATCGCCTTTAAAGAAGTATATCTACTATGTGGAGCACCTTTATGTGTAGCTAATAAGAATTTATAGCCGCTCTCCTACGTCCACTTATCACTCCTGATACCATGTACATATATAGTAGTATCAATAGCAGCAGTATATAAAAATTAGGAAGCTTAATCGTACCAATTTCATTTAATGCTTTTAATTCAAAAGACATGCTAGCTTCTTACGATGCTTGCTAAATAGTCTAGTAAATTTTAAATTTAGTATAAAATCAGCATTCGGAAGGTTTAGTTAATGTAATTTATGAAATTTTGGTAGGTTATTTAACAAGAAACCTATACTTCTATACTTTAAGCCATTTTAAGATACACTTTAAAGAGAGAATTATATTAGTACTAGCTTGATTGATTTTAGAACATATTGATTAATTGCAGCCAGCTGATTGCAGTATCGATTACTCTAAAACTACATAAAAAATATAAAATATAAAATAGTTGATTGTATTCCCAAGTTTTTAGGAAACATTTTCCTTATACACAATAAATAAATAGGCACCATTTGATTAATGGATTCATTTTACTTTGAGTTAGATCTGTTAGTTATTTAATTTAAAACATTTGTAATGGTTTCTAACTAATTATAGTAGTAATGCATCATCAGAATTACCTCCAAGGAAATTTCATAGCTGATATTTAAATTTAGCATAATTTCAGGACTGTAAACTAAGCTGAAATTTATCTTAATTTATACAATTTTAATTTACGTGCGTAAGAAATAAGTCTTTTTAGGTAGTGTTGATAATTATAAACTAAATTTAAAATGCATAAGAGAAATTGGTGTATTGTCGCAATTAGATTATTCTATTTGTATATTATCAAATGTAAAGCAACTTGGAAAATAATAGTTTAAAAATTAAAAAACGTAATATTAAAATTAAACCTGTTTAACTTGAAATAACTTTTAAAAATGACATTAAACCATTTGCGTTCAGTTTAATATGTATTTCTCCTAATGTCAAACTCATCTGTATATCCACCAGATATATGAGACACTCTTACTAATTTAACTATTCTAATAAAGTATCCATAAATGGAAGTTGTCAAATAAACACCGTTGTTATCGTCTCTATCTTTCAATCCTTCATAATTGTAAAATATTAATTATTAGAATTCGATATTAGGTCTCATAAAAATAGGACTTTAACAAACATTTTTGTCACACTTAGATAATTTAGTTTCTTACAAATAGGTTTGCTAAGAAATGAAACTAAGTTAAAAATTTGGTCATAGTTAGACATTATAAAATTCTATAAAAGAAATTGAATGAAGTGCAATAAAAATATTAAACTTAAGGTCTGGGAAGCAGCCTCGGTTTACCCAATCATTAACGAACATTCAGGAAAGTGTGATGAATGGCAGTTTGAAATAAGTGATTCCCATTGAACATAGAAAATCTAAAATTAAGTTTCCATACAAACCAAACGAACTTATGTAAGCCATGTACAAGAAGACAAATCCGAACTGTCTAATCCTATCTACTTACTTGAATTCTCTATTACTATGGGGCTTTAATTTTTGTGATAAATTAATTCTTAAAATACATGAAATTATATGAATTTTAATATGTAAATTTCATATTTTATATTATAAAAGGAACTGTATTAGGATATTTTAAATTTAATGATATTTGAGGACTTTGAAAGATTTTTTTGGGTAGTATGTCTATTTTACGAATGGATTAAATGCATTTGATATACGTCAAAACTATTTTTGCGTGTTGTTTTTCTATCGAATGGAAAAACATTGAATGAATGTTCTAAATGTCATTTTGAAATTTTCAAATTTTCGAACTTGTAATTTTTAAAGTAAAATTTAATTCTCTATTTAAAATAAGGTCACAAACAAAACACGCGCGTTTTCTATTCAAATAATATATTGTAAAATTTTATTCAAAAGATATAACATTAACAGATTTACATTTTTACAAAGTTGAAATTGTAATACGTGTGCAGTTCGAAGCTTATACGCGTAATGCAATTTAACAAGATAACTAATAGATTTACATTTTTACAAAGTTGAAATTTTTAATACATGTGCAGTCATAGGGTATTAGGATATACGCATGCGCATAACGCATATTAGCAAAATAGTTAGCAACTTTACATTGTTACAAAGTCGAAATTTTTGATACGTGCGCAGTTAGAAGTCTTTGAGATATTACTATGCGCATAATAATCTTTCGAAAGGAAATTATTGGATTTACATTTATCCGAAGCTGGAACTTTAATATATACTCAGTTCAAAGTCTTAGACCGTCTATGTACGCCGCACTTTTTCGCAAACCAACAATTGGGATATTAACTCGTGGGCGGTAGTAAGATATTACAATATAGTCACGCATATAACACTTTCTAATGTTGGGCCTTTATGGCAGCATAGTTGCACTTAGTTTTAGTGTATATGGGTGGCATATCAATTTACATGTAATTTTGGATGGTAAATCCGATTTTTCGGATAATTTTTTGATTTTTCTAAGTGTTGTGTATGCTTAGATGCCTTATGTGTGACATTCCAATTTCACACTAGATTTTTGATTTCCTTGTATATTTATGTTAATGCATTCGCTACAGTATGGTCTAATTTGGAATGGTGGAGATAATTCAGGTGCATCCTACTTAACACATCAAATCTTTTATAAGTTTACAGTTTATAAATGTTGCATATAATAGCCAAATTAACTATTAAATTCATAAAGATTAATAGTTAATCAGTTCCCTGATTGGTTCTAGATCCATACATATATGAATACACCTACAAGCTTTCTGGATGTGTTAGTAAAAGTATACCATTATGTATGTTGATAATATGAACAATTACAAAATTTTACAGTATACATGTGAAGCATGAAGTTGATAGAAATTACATTAAATTAAAAATGTTGGGCAAAAGTTAGTTACTGTTGATACGTCGGTGATAGTTCCGTTTTAGATAAAAGAATTTGAAAAATTCGCTAAATAACCAAACGTCTCATAAATATTATACACAAATCAAGTTTCACTATCGCATGTCACATACGACCACATGTTACGTGACTAAAAATTAGGTGTCTCAAATATTCTAGTTTATATAGTATTCCCACACGTAACCTAGTGTTTCTCTGATACATTGAAAATCTAACTCGAGATTAAGAGTTCCTTTACGAAGGGCCGAAAATCACATAGTAATCCGAGATTGCAAACCTTGAGGTTGTATGATGACTGTAAACACTATGGTGTTTGTTTTATTTGAATTGGAGTACTTTTCATATGTAAAGGGTCTAACGCTAAGGATTAATTTAACCCCAAAGAGCTAGTTATTGGCGATAAAAGCAGTTATGTGTATTTTATGCGTTAAATAACAAAAATATATCTTAGAATCAAAGGGATATACACCAAGAATTTTCTACGTTATATGTAGTATAAATGTTACATATACATGACGATTTAAGAAATGTGCCAATGTTTAAATAGATACTTCTCACTCTAAAGTAGAAAAAATACCTTGTTTTCGAGAAACAAGGTATCAAATTTTCTTAACAAAATCGATTATTTTCCAATGCGTTTGCATAGAGTTTTATTAAATAGCGCTTTATCAAAAGCAGTTTATCCACACTAAGTTTGGCAACTATCTAAGTAGAGATTGGAATATGGTACACTATCTGGGTTGGTATTTATGTCAATAACAATTTTGCAAATTTCAACTAAACGTCCAATTGCTTAGGTCTTGAAATGTTAAAATGATAATCTTATGTAGAGATGATATTGGACACCGTTTCCGAGGTAAATGTAGTTTAAGGTAAAAAAGTATTAGTTACAGATTTTATAAAAGATTATTAACGAATTACCAATTTAATTAAGATTATTCATTTGTCTAGCCACTAACTATAATTTCACAAGGTTGATAGCAACCTGCTTTTGCCAATTTGGAAATCTCCATCTTAGATTTCTGGTATTTATCTCCTAAACTAAGCTGAACTAGAAAAAATATTATGAAATAGCTTTTATTATACAATTGCCTGTCTATATATATTTTATTAAACTTTAAATAATTTATTGACGTACAAACCTTTTTTTAATAAAACTACTTCAGTAGCAGCAGGTACGCATGCTCCTAGTGAACATGTAGTAACCGTTTTAGTGTTATAACATGTACTATTTTAAATAAATTTCTCAACCCTAATTTCATTGGAGTTGCTAAACCGTTTTGGAAATGTATAAAAAATTGAAAAGTTAAAAAAACTGCAATACATTGTAGTTCAGAAACAAAGCAATATAGAACAATAGGGACTATCTCTTTTATTTTTGAATTGGAAAGCTCTCCATAAACCATATCACAAGTGCTTTGAAACACACTGTTTATTAGAAAATAAAGTCCACGAAAGTGGTATCCACAAAAGAATAAAATTATATCATGTCATTGTGCAGGGAAATTAGCGATATGGATTGGAAATTACGTAGACCTCACGCCTTGCCTCGTTCGGTGAACAAACATGTTTCATAATTTACTGAAGTCGTATGCTCTCCTTATATCTTTTAAATATGTTCCTGCACCTATGCCTTAAAATTAGCTTGCGTACTTATAGGTAAATTCCTCTAAATAAGAAGAATTACTAATTACCTTGTAATTATGTATTTCTGTTTAAACCAAGGGAAGTTCGCAAAGGACCATTTACATAAATAAGTTGAGAGGTATAAGACGTACTAATTTATTTACCTTTATTTAAAATAAGTATTAGAACAATGTATAGAGCATTTTTGAAAGAATAACTAGTTCAATGAAAAAATACTATGTTATATTTATGACTGTTGCTATGGCTCCTTCAAAATAAAAGGCGAGGCCTAGCCAAGTATATCGTAATTGGATATTTCAAACGTACAATAATAGAATTAACAAAATTGGCTAGGTTTTACCTGATTCCACTTGGAAATAGTTTTTTTAAATAACTAAGCGGGCTAAGAGAGTCGTTTTAATTCAGCAATTAAATGAAGTTACGAAAATCAGTCAAATTTGTTGTTAGATGCTTTAATTACTTGGCAGGTAGTACTCTAATAAACAAAAAACATCTGTATCTGTATATGGATATATATATATATATATATATATATATATATATATATATATATATATAT